>JANHGO010003813.1:0-26253 GCA_024606505.1 Aquila spilogaster | reverse complement strand
TGGCTGTAAGATTATGACTCCCATGTTTGGACTGAGAACAGCTTTTGCCTGAGCAAACAGATTTCTCTTTGGCAGTCACTTTAGCTGCTGCCCCAGCTTTTTGCTGTCAGCTTGGTTTCATGATTTGCCGTTAGGGAAGTCCAGGCAGTTGTAGCGCACCGGAGCGAGTAAGCGAAGCAAGGAAAGCAGGTGAATGCATCTGTTAATGATTACAGTGCCAGGGTGCTGCACTGTGCACTGCAAGGAAGAAACATCTCTATAGTTCAGCAATGTTCCTTGCAGTCGTTCTTCTTTTTGACTTGGTGCTGTCGGCTGGACGGGCTTCCGGTCCTTCCTGGCAGTGCTCCCTGATGTGAGGGGCTTTGGTGTAAACTAAGGAGAAGCACTGGGAGCAAAGCCCAGCTTTTCAGGTGATAGCATGGCATGGAAGGTGCTCTGCTATTTGCAGGGGTGGAACTGACCAAAACAAAGGTTTTCCGTGGTGGTTAGAATGTCACTTTCATTGCTCTTTTGCTTTCTCTGTGCTGCTGTGTTGGTGGGCTGATTCTCTGTGCCCACGATGACCCACCGTATCTGGTAGCCTGCTGATGCTACTCTCGGTGCTAATAGTGGTGGTGGTGGCAGCAGGATGAGAATACAAATTAAGCTGTCATAGAAGGGAAGTTTTATTCCATTTACTGTTTAGAGTGTGTGCTCAAAAGGAAGGGCTGCTGTAACCAGTAGCTTAGTTTAAAGGGATGGTGAGCCCTGCCACCCTCATAGGAGAATACTGTTCTGAACAGCTTGTTCATTCATTTTTATTCCAGGTTTGTTTGCAGCCTGCCAGGCATGTTGACCCTGGATACGTATGCTGGGGAGGTGTATTAGATAGTCCTAGAGAAACTGGCAGCATTGATGCTATCTGTGTTCCTTCCCAGTGAGCTTTATGTTCTTGATTGTTAATCAGCATCGGTGTTTCCAGCCATGGATAATGATGAATGTTTCAGAGGCACCTAATGGCACAAAGGTCAAGAGGAAGAAGATAAAGAAGCAAGTTACCAGGATCTCTGCAAACTTCTTTTCCTGTTAGGGCGTCAAATCGAGGGGTAGACTAATGAAACCTGAGGCACTGCAGTCTTTTATTTATTCCTCACGTTTCTCCCAGCAGCTCTTTAAATAATGGAGAAACACTTCCCACTATGGCAAATGAAGTTCATTGCACTCAGCAGCAATAGAGGAAATCTGTTTGGGCAGTGAGGTTGTGTTAGATGAGGAGAGGAAGATTATTTGTGGGTTTCTGTAGCCAGTAACCTTCAATCAGAATTGGACTGATGGTTTGTAAATCCTCTTTGTCTCACTTCCAGCTTCTGGAGGGCAGTAGGTCCTGCTGAAGCATTGCAAAAGCTGTGACAGCTGAAAGAAGCTGGGACAAATAAGGTTTGGCTTCCTTGATGAGCAGACACTTGTGAGCAGCGCTGCAGAGATTCCTCGCAGTGGAGGCAGGGGGCAAATCGTGCCTTAAGCCTTTGTCTGCCAGGAGCTTGTCTCGCTGGCAAATAAAACCTCTCTTCTCAACAACCTGACGTAGCATTCTGTGCTAATGGGTCCAAAAAAGAAACTTCAGGTAGCACAAGCCTCCTGTGAAGTAAAAGCCAGTTTGACACTCCAGACAGAGTGACAGAAGCGCTGGAGGAGCTGACACCTCTCACATTCGCCTTAACCTGTTTGGGGTCTAGTTTGGATTTTTTGAAAGGAGTGTTGTTTGTTTTCTTGTTAAGCCATGCATTGTAAGCAACTTTGTTAAAGAATCAGCTTCCTACTGGGACGGAAAAAAAAGTGAAATAATGTCCCTTTGTCATTCAGGCTGTGCCAGCTGAGACAGGTGTGTGAGATCCTCAGTGAGAGTCACCCAGCTTCTCTTTCCTTTTTGAGCTCCATTAACAAGTTCCTATAGCTATCTTTATTCAGCCTGCAGAACGATCCAGGAGATAGGAGCACAAGCACTTCTTTCTGTCCCTATTGTTGACCAGTCCAACCAGTTCAGCTGAAGGGATTTGGCATGGTGAGCATTCTGATGACATGCACAGAAAGGGTGAGTGAGCCACAGAGCTTTCTGTGTCTTCCTTATAGGGTGAAGCCCCTTCTTAAATTAAGTGAAGCAGGCAGTCCTCATTAGCTGCAGGTTTTGTTGTTGTTATTATTATTCTAATGTAATTATTGCTTTTCTTCAGTCAGCCTTATGCTTTCCTTCTTACAAATAAACTCTTTCCATCTGGAGAGTATTTTGAGATGTGGAAGGGAACGGCAAATTAGTGAAAGTATTGTTAGCACCGTGTTCTTTCCCTCCTGAGTACCTATAATGCCATAAAATGAAATTTAAAAGACCAAATACACGTCAAACAGAATAGGATCCCCTTCTCTCAAAAAAGGATTATGCAAAGGAAGACTGTTGAGCTAGACACCTAAGTGCGTTCAATGGGAGGGGTGTCATACAGCGATCTGCAGGATCCCTGTAGATCCTCCCTTCAAAGAAGCAGCTTTAAGAACGAAGGACTCGCACCGCTCCTCTCTCAGGTGACAAGACACATTGCCTCAGCAGTGCATGGTTCTTGGCTGCTGTGAAATCGCTGCTGTCTGCAGGCAGTGCGAAGGCTCAGTCACAGCAGATGCGCTGAGTTGTGCATCAGAGCCCTGTGCAGAGATTCCCAAGCTGACAAGGTGCTTTGCTCAGGCTAATTAGCGCTGGTTCTCCCCTTACATCTTCCCTGATTATGCTAATTAGACTGAGCAGGGTGCTGCCTGCCACTGGTTTTCTGCTGGTGAGAGTCAAACAAGTGTGTCTGCACAGCCTTGCCCTTCACCATACCCTGTAAATGACTGAGCCCACTCAGCACAAGCCCCTGACTGAGCCTGTGTCGTGTGGCTGTGCAACACAGGTGTGTCCTGCAGTTTTGTTATTTGTGCTCTCAAAAATCAGTTGGCTTTGAGTAACTTGCTGGGACTGCAATAAATGCGCATGGCATTAGGGAGGATCTCTAGCAGCCAACTGCCTGTAGCCTCCTTGCTCTCAGAACAACCCATGCTGATAATGTCAGCAGCTCCTGTTCATCTTGTTGCAAGCAAACAACTTTCCTGGCTCTGGAGGTGGTCATCTGGAGCTCTAAGGGAGAGAGGGCTGCTGAGGAGTACAAAGGCAGATGGTAAGAAATGGTGGAATTGAGGAATAACAGTGTGAAGAACCTGGAACCTCTGCTTTTCATTCTATTTATGTGTGCGAGAGTAGCAGAAAAATGGGTTGGCAGGTTAAATTAGGTCGTGAAACCTCGCTAATTAGCTATGCATTCTCTGTTCCGTGTCTCCCTTCTTTGTGCTTCCCAAGTGGAATTCCTGCAGCGTGAAATGAGTGCAGAGATAGGTAGCCTTTATAATATAGGCTTCTAATGTTCAATTCAATGCTAGCTATCACAGCATTGGTTAAGTCTGTAGTCAAATATTGTTTTAGAGGCATTGACTGGGCTTACAGAAGCCGTGTTTCAGGAGTTAATACTGGAAAAATTTTGAACTCTTTAAAAAGCAATTAACACAAAAAAGATACCTTCAAAAATGATGAGACATAAAACTGGTTTTGCTCAGTGTAAGAGAAATGGCTTTTTACACTCCTGACTGCTCTACCTCGGACTGGCACCTTCCTGAGAAATGCACACAAGAGTGAGTGGATGTGTATATGCGCATACACACACGCTTGTCTATATATATATTGATCTTAGTGAGCCTGGGAATGTAAAAGCAAGTGCAAAAATGTATGCTGGTTTTGGCAAGTTGGTTGTTTTTGTTGCACAGTTTCCTGATTTTCTTCACTTTAAAGGTGCACTGATGTTCTGGGCACGAAGGCTGAAGTGTGATAGTTAAGTCTTTTATAAGATGGAAGTCCATGTTTCATTCCTGCGAAATGGTAGTCCTCAAAATATCGTGTCAAGCCACGAGCATGAATAAATAGCTGTGCTGTATTATTTTTGGGACTAGCAGTTTCCAAGACAGTCAGTATGATCACAGCCATTAAGCGAGTAGAAAGTGTTTTGAAAGAGTAGAAAGAGCTCTGTTGACTGAAATGGCTGGGTCAGAACAGAAAAGGAAGAGTTTGCTGTTTTAAAGCATAGCAGACATTTTAGACATTCTTATCGAGATGCTTCAGTAACACAGTTGTGTGAAAGGCTGATAAAGTAGCGTGTGATAGCAGCCCTCATAATTTAAAGTGCCTGAACTTGACGCGTTTGATAGTAATGTAAAATAGTAATAAATATAAAGCTCCTGTTCTGGAATTCCCAGCTCTGCTTATTAGCAGATCAGTATGTAAACACTGGCTCAGTGTGTCTAATGCCAGAAGGATGTGTTTGGTTCTCTTGAAGGGATGGGTGCTGGCTCTACACCACTGGTGTGTGAATAAGACAGGTCTGGTTCAGACTGAGCTATACTGCTCCTTTTCTGTATAAACTCCAACCAAAATTACGTGTAGGTGCTTTTTCACCATAATGCAAGTATTTCACAGATTTTAAATGCTGAATCAGTTCCTACTTTCACTTGAGTTGCCTAATAACATCTCCTAAGGACCACCTTAAGAGGAAAACTCCATCAGAACTGCAGATTTAGTGTTGCTCCTTGGTCAGGTTGGGACTGGCAGTTTCCAGTTCACTCTCAGATCTGTGCCCATTAAGTGCATAAAAATGGCTTGAAAAGGTGGGAAGAGCTTTAACTGCAATGACTGCTCTGAGAGTGAAAGAGGGGAGCAGGAGATGGAAGTTTGCTGGACTGCTAGAGGCAGGGGAAGAATTCCAGTGCTCATGCCCTGTAGGCATACGGTAGCTTTTCTGGTTACAGACTCGAGCCCTGAGCCTGCTTGTTGACCCGTGTGTGCTCATAAAGCTGCCTGGCGTGTCAGGGCTGGAGCCTTGAAGCAGCGGAGAGCAGTGTTTATCCATGGTCAGAGAGGGAAACCACCATGCCAACACAAAGCCCGTGTCTGGTGAGTGCAGGGCTAGAGGTAACGTGTAAAGCAGTTATTCCTTCAGGAAAGTAAATGTCAGCAGCATAGATGGTCCTTAATTTAATTATGGTTGTTATTTTAAGGCTTACGGCATGAGGCATTTAAGGCTCAGTGAAGGTATTTCTTTTCAAATGTTGCTTCAGGACTTCAAAATGTTGCAAAAAGCACACCTATCTGATTGTGACTGTGCAAGGCTGGTATGGTACCAGTGTAGCTGAAACTCATGTGAATTCAGTCTCAATGTCTAAATCATACTGGAAAACCCAAATGATTGGGTGTAGAAAATATTTGTCATGGTTTAAGCATCTCTTCTTGGTTCTGTGATTTTTTTTGTCTTTCCATTTTTGCTTTGGTGAAGATGATGTGGGGGACAAGGAGTCGTGGGTGAAGATTGTTTGTTTGTAAACTGTGTTACTGGAACGGAGACTGTAGGAGGCTTTCTCATGGTTATTAGTCAGACCAGTGCCTTATCTGAGCAGTATTTGACCTGTGAAGATGCTACAGGTGGCTTTCATCCAGCCTACCTGAGCAGACAGTCTGATCATGCTTGCAACCCAACAAGAGGAGCACTGCTTTGGGGAACCACCCTCGTGTATCAAAACACTGCCTTCTTGAAAGACCTTCCTCACTGCTAACATCTTTCCACTTGATGTAGTTTCTTGTAGTTCAGAGGAAAGACAATTTGATACTCAGATCAGGTAAGTCACAAAATGATGACAGTGCTGTGTCCTTGCACCACCACATGGTACTTTGTTTGATGTTGCATGAATGCAGTAACTTACAGTGGTAGCGATGCAGCAGTTCAAACCTAATACTGCAACAATTTTGATCTCAGGCAGTGTTTATCACTACTAGTGTAATTACCTAAGAGATAAGCAAGGAAAATTGCTTTCTAGTGATAGTTTTGTTAGGTAAGAAATCATTTCGATGATTCCTGACTGATTACTGTATTCTTTTCACATGAAAAGTGAACAGAGAAAAAGAGTAATAATTTAGCCTTTGTGAGACTTGGCCAAATAGTGCTAAGCATGCCTAGATTTGAAGCACAGTGGAAACATTCTAGGTCTCTCAGAGTGGGTTCCCCATGAGTTTGAGAAGAGCAGAAAGATCTGAACGTTAATCCGGGCTAAGGCCTGATGGTATTTGGAACAAAGCATTTAGCTCAGATCATGATGCAGGTATGGTAGATGCCAAATCAGAAAGCTAGAGTTCAGATCCCACTGTCTGCCTTGCTCAGATTTCTCTGGGTTTCTGGTTTTGTTCTGGCTTGTTTCTTAATTGAAGCAATCACCTCTATGATGTGTGCTAACTGAAGTTAGTCTTGTCCTGTGCTGCCTTTTCATAAAACGCATCTACAACTCCAAGTGCACTGATCCTGCTAGAGGCAGGTGTTGCCTTTTGGAATGAGAATCGCATTTCTTGGTTTCTTTCGCACCTGTAAAAATTCTCCCTTTCCTTCCTGTCTGCAAGAGTGTTCAGACATCTACATGTTGACTCCTGCATCCCTTTTCTCTTGCAGTCTATGGTTTGGAATGACTCCTCTGGTATAGGGAACTAGCTTGCAATCAGGAAGCAGTGACAGAGCCAGAAGTAAAAGCTATTTGATGGGTGACTCGAGGCATGTCATGACCAGTCAGTGCTTCAGCCATAAAATGGAGATAATGATACTGATATCACTCTTAGGTAAAGCATTATGAAATCCTTTCTTGAGTATTTCTGCTTCAGAGCCGAGGTGTTTTTAGCCAGGATTCCAAGGAACTGAGGTGTGTGTGGTGGTGATGATGTCTGTCTGTCTGGTTTCATTCCCTCTCTAGTGCTGAGCCTTTTGACCAATTCCCACCAAACCCAACTGGAAGCAGAAGTCTTAAAAGCAATTAAATTCCAACCTTTTTTTTTCCATTGTTGTTGCAAAAATAACCAGGCAACAGGGGTAAAAAAAACAAGAATTGCACGCTCACCAAGAGAAGGAAGATGTCTAAACCCTGCCCTACAGTACTTTACTTCTGCAGTAAATGTGAATTCAGAGCCTTTTTCTTTCCCTGTGGCTATGGGGCCACATGTATTCTGAGCAGGAAAGCCTTCCTACGTGTATGAAGAAACTTCCCCCTTTATTCTGGGTATACATATGTAATGTCTGGCAGATCCTGTTTTCAGTGACCCTGCATTTCTCCCTTGCACAGCTCCGTCCGTATTTCCAAAGTGTTGGCCTTTTTCTGCACAGGGCCTCTTGCTTCCTTGGCATGGCTCCCCAGCTTTGTGTTGCTCTGTGCATTGAGGGCAGCTTCATGGTAGCAGTAGTAATCACAGGGATGCAAATTTATTATCTCATGTTTAGTAACTCAGTAGGAGCACATGTTTATCTTGTACACTTGAGTGCTGGTTTTTAATAGTACTGTATATACAATAGATTGATTTAAAGTTGGCTAACCAAGAAAACATCCTTAAGGGTGAAAGAATAAGCATGAAAGATATGCGAGCGTTGCAGCCTGGTTTTTCGCACTAGTTTGTGTCTGGCGTGCTGACGTACATGGCTATACCAGTTAGATGTTTCATTTGTGCACTCAGATAAAGCCAAGATACTTCAAAGTAATCAGACTCATCTTGTTTATTGGAAGAGTGAGTTTAAACTTTGCAGGAGAGAAGAGATTTGCAAATTGAAACCTAAACGTAAGAGCAAACATGTCTCTGAAAAGATTTTCACAGATTATTTATATACATGATATATATGTACTTCTCTGACATTTTAATAAGAATCTCTCATATCAAATTTATTACTGTTATTATTACTATTACGGCATTAGGTTTGTAGGCCTCAGTCAAGGTCAATTTTGGCTAGCCACTTAAATACAAAGATGTAATAACAAGACTCTCCAAGCCAGAGGAGCGAATGCATAGACTAGCTTCTGAGTTGACCTACCTTTGCAGTTATAGTCCAGCCAGTGTGCAGTGAGCTTGTCCAGAAGGATCACTTTTTGCCTTCTGGCTGAAAATCTCATCTGAGAATCAAATAGAATTTGAATGGAGGAGTTTTACACCTTTGTCTGTGAGCTTTCACGTCACTGTTGTTTTTGTTTTACATTCATGTGCTTCCTGTTTGCATTGATGTAAGAGGTGCAGGAGTCCTGTTAATGTAGATCACGCTGTCCATTTCCTGTCAAGACAGGACAGTTCCTTGTAGTGCCTTTTTAAGTGTTTTGCCCTATTAAGTTTCAAGCATCCAGACTTCATGGCTTCCTTTACTTCTCCTAAGCTGCTGTTAATAATTTTAATACCATCCTCAGCCTAACTTTCCCTTTTTAAAATTTCCCATTAGTCTTAACGCTGCCTAAGATACCATCTGGTATAATTCCATCCTTTTCAATTATGTTGTTGGGACATAGGAGCAGCAGTAATGGGGTACTGCCGTGCGTCTATCCTTTCAGCATGCTGCTTCTGGAAGTCTCGCGTGAAGCTGTCTATGTGGTCTGTCAAAGCCCATGTCTTGTCCAAAGGAGAGTTGATGTGCTCTGGACAGGCACTGAAACTTGGAGCTGCTGGTGTTTATCTGCAGCAAAACAACTGCAACTTCATTGTTCTGGCTGACTGAAGTGATGTTCCTGCATTTCAGATTTTCTGGAGGCCTCCTTTCATCATTCTGCCTTTCATTTCCTACTACTGCTCAGATTTCTTTATTATTTTCCTTTCATATGCTTTTTCAATGCTAAGTTTTCTTTTCTTCCTTTTTTATTTCCACAGTAAATGATGGAGTCACATCCCACATGGCTCTTCCATCTGGAACAGCTTCCCTGACTCATTCCTTTTGAGCTTGGTCTTTATCCTTGGCCTCTGTGTGTTAATATTCCTTCTAATAAAGCAATCAGATCTTATGCCTAGAGGCCTCCGGTTTCTCTCTGCTGTCATTCTCTCCAAGACAGAAAGCTTTTGATATTATTTGATACACAAGGTTATGTTGTGATCTATGCTTATTAGAAGACCTAAGTCTGATTCCTATTCAGGACAACACTTCAGGGCATATTTACCTTTCCAGCAGCCCCTTTTTATTTTCAGTAGGCTTTACCGATTTAAAGTTAGGCATACATTTTAGTGCTGTGAAACTGATGAAGCCTCAACTGTAAAGTGTATTTTTCATACTGGAAAAAAAAAATCAAACAAAAGCATATTGCACAGTCTAAAAGTAATGGAAGCTTCAAGCAGAGAAGGAAGATTTCATATCTGATACTACATCTTTTTAAATCTCTTCTTGAGAATGTCAAACATGCTGTAAAAAAAAAAAACCTAATCCAGCAGCCTTGCTTTTCAGTCTGTTGACTCAAAACATTTTCTACTGTACACTGAGATTTTCAGTAGTTGACATAGTATGCAGTTGTTCTTGCTAAATTAAGAATGTCTCATGCTTTCTGGGATCTCGTAGTAGAACTGCTGAGTTGCAATACTTGCATAAAAAAAAATGAGGTTAGTTTATTGAGTGGTTGGACACATCTTACAATGCTCCTGCTTTTCTCATAGTGACTCCCTTAAAACTTCCATGAGGTGGGGGAAAATACAGCTAATAGCAAGCTGTGCCCGGGCACCACACAGTTCGGGCTTTGTGCAGAGCATGGCTTTGGCATCTGGAGTGGGAGCTCAGTGCACATTAGCAGCAGTACATTCATTGACATAAATTGCTGTCAGAGCAGTGGAGGAACACAGCTTTGTGTTTTGTGAGCACTGCATGCAGTCTATCTCAGACTCACCGTGAGATCATGGAAGATCTACTCAAACTTATAATGCTCAAGTTTTATAAGTCTGGGTGTGGGGCACTGCACACGGATAACCAGGCATTGCTTCTGAAATAAATACAAGCTCAGCTGCAGGGCTCCTACCTGTTTTGCCTCATTCTTGCCCCTTTCTTACTGTTTTCTCAGAGCGCAGGCCTCTGAGCAGCCCAGTATTGAAATCAGCTGTCCTTGGGGAGAGTGAGCCATCTTCAGTGCATTTCCCACCAAAACCAAGTAGGAGACATGCATTCCCCTTTATCCACAGCAGTAGTCCTGCCCTGATTTGTCTCAGCTACACCTTAGAAACAGAGTGGTTCAGATTGTTCTTACAGACTGCATAAGGAAAGCCTCCAATTATTTATGTAGAGACCTGCATGGCGCCCCAGTGACCCAATGAATCAGTAGAGTACTTCTGTAAGTTGTTGAGTGCTTTCATAGACTTCTTAAGGTGTGCTTTTTGTTTTGTTTTGCTGCTTGGTTTGCTGTTCCAACCTACACATCCCGCTAAAGCTATTGCAGTCATGACCATCTTCTCCTTGCCCCAGATCAGGTGGTGATGCAATGACTTCTTGTTTGCTTCTGTGGCGGTGACATAAAGCAGTAGAGTAGCTTGAGAATATTTTTCAGGCCTGAATGTCGGGGTATGATTGTCAAAGTGTGGAGTTTTAAGCATAGAATTTGAACCACAACACTTGTTAATAAGAGTTTTGCCTTTATCCTCCTTAAAATAAGGAAGGTAACTGAAGCCTGTGTATGATGCTTGGTTCTTTGTGAATCATGGGGATTACATGCCTGAAAGTGTATTTGGCAAAGTTCCTGTTCCTGGCAGATACTTTCCGGTCCAGACTCCCAGAAACTGCTGCTTTTTAACTTCTCTTAGATGTTCAGCGAACATGAAAAACCTTCCTATTTATGGAAATGGAGATACTAATTCAATTAAAAAATAATAATAATGCATTCCTTTTCTTGTTCACCACAGTTCTTAGAGATTTTTGTGGAAGATTCACAACTGAAGTAAGATTTATTTCTCCCAATCTACCAGGATTGTTTGGGATTAAACCAACATGTGGTAGCCTTGTGGGGAATTTCTGAGAAGTCCCTGGCCCCCAATGAAATTTGTTTTTACTCTGCTTCCTGTTTCACAGTAAGCTTATTCCTGACACGAGCCCTGCCATGCTCATCCGCTCAGCAAATGTTTCCTTGGCGTTGCACTTGCTGTTTTTGAACCACGAAATGCTTTTAGGTAAAGTTATCATAATACAAACTGAAAATTGACAGGCTGAATAGTTGTGGTTAGTATGTGCTATAGTGGTGATGACATGGGAAAATATGTTGTTTTTCTCCAGATGACTGTTTGAGGTTAGTTCTAGACCATTTTGTTCATGATGTGCCAGCTAAAATTATGATCATAGCTTTGAAGTAAGCAGGTTAGTTTGAATTTTATTTTTTTAAGCCTGAAGAAGGCCTGTTGTCAGAGAATGGATGTTGTTGTTATTTTGGGAATTAAAAAGGATAGAGCCAACCATCAAAAGGTCAGAAATGCTTAGAGCACTAAATTCCCCTTTCTTGAGAAGTTCGTTTCACTGACAGTTGTAACCAAAGTTGTGTCACTTGTGAGACTAGAATGGGCAAAGCACCACCTGCAGGGTAAAAATTGGTAGTTAATGTGCTTCTTTTTCACCAGAAAATGGTGGAGTGAAAGAGGGATGGGTAACAGCAAGAAAAAACAGGGTTTTCTGCTGGTAGCAGAGGCAGCACGTCCTAGTCCTGCTCCTTATGTTCCAGTCCTGAGTTCAGGATGGGAGAGGGACCCAGTCTTGCGAGGATGGCAGCACAGCAAAGCCCTGAGTGGCATTTTAGGGAGGAGGTGGTGTTTGATGTCTTCCTATCTAATGATAAAAACAAAAGTGACTCAAATGTCACTTTCTTCCAAAACAGGAGCCTTTTTGGTGTGGGCTGCCAGTGTGTGTTAGGAGCGATATGCAAAATACACAGAATTTGTGTGGCTAAAAGATGGTTTCTTTTTCTTTCATCTGCCTCTGTTTCATGTTGTGCTGCAAGGATGCAGTTACATGTAAAAGCCTTGACATACTTAGTGGGACTTTGAAACAGCTCCACTGAACTGCAGCTCAAACTGAAGCAGAGGAATGTGGAAGGGTAGCAGAAGACGTTATCCCACCTTACATTTTCAAACAAAACCCTGCAGTTCTGGAAGAGTTCTTCCTCCACCTGCTATACCAGTTTCTGAGTTTAGGGTTTAGATCTGTTCCAAGGTCTTTTTGGTATTTGAGCACAGAGAGGTGTCAGCTGTGGAGGACCAGCCTTAAATGTGAGTTTGCCTGCGTTCACCCCTCCTGAACTGCTCTACTAAGGAGATGGTCAGCACAGCCCACTGAAGTGAGTATTTATCCACTGTTTCCATTTTTTTTTTTCTGTATGGGCTAATCTCAGCTCTTTTTGTGGTGAAGAGGAGAACAGGGAATGGAGTGTGTTGCTAACACCTCACTTGCTCCGAGCTGATGAGCCTCTAAGGGTTCCCAAAGGTTAGACCATGGTTGCATATGGGTGCTGCCCTTTAGCCTCAGCAAACACAGAGAACATATGGCTCTTTTCTAAAACATCAGTGAAGAGCCTGAGGAAGAAATGGTCTTCTAATTCTAATATCCTTCTAATTCTAATGCCCTTCTAGTGATGCCTGGAGGCATCATTCCCTTTCCCAGCACATTCTTCTGCACTCTTTTGCACATCTCATGTCAGTACAGCCAGTTCTCGGGAGAGTTTTAGGTTCAATTTGCCCTACTTTTGATTTGATATGGTAAAATATTTGAGTCTCAGTTAAAATAATGGCAATATATTGATAAGATAATATTGATAAATAATTACTTACCAGTACAATTATTAGATTAGATAATGTCTGAAAAAATATGCTTGGATATAAGTAAAAAGATCAACTTCCAAATGGTAACCTCTAAGTGCTGGAGTTTAGATGTCTAGAAATGAAGGCAAGTGGAACTGTTAGCTACTTTTCTCAGACATATATCCCTCAGAGTTCATCAGAAGGAAAAATTAAATTGTTACACAGCATGCATATAAAGCAAAAGGTTCTGACAGTTGCCCAATGTGGTTATTGACACAAATCTCGTGTTCCTGGGGCCAGGATGTCTCCCTGCATGTTTCTCCATTCACTGGATGATGGTCCTGGTTGTAAGATGGGAGCAAGAAAAGGCAGTATTAGGTAGGAGGGGTTTTTAGATATAAACATTTAATGATAAAAATGAAAATGACAAAAATGGTACTTCATTCCAAAATAGGATCCTTTTGGGTGTGGACTGCCAGCATATATCAGGATGGTGGTGGCTTAATGCCCTTGTTTCACTTCCATAAAGACTAATGGACTTTTAATTTTCATGGCCTTGCTCCCAGTTTTTGGGAAGTTCTTGTCTAAAAGTTTGCAGGGTCAGGGCCTTTGCCTGGATATCTAGCTGGGTGGATATTGTGCATGTGTGGTGGGATCCTGATCCTGGCTGAGGCCTCTGGGCACAGTGCTGTCATAAGTTTTAAATAATAATAATGCTGTAAAAAGTTAAATAAATACATCAAGTTAATTTTATGATTCCTTCCCCTCAGGCAGATGAGCATAAATTGAATTTTCTAATAATTAGCCCAAGCAATTATCACTGAATAGATATACCTGATTGCATTAAGAGGTGTGGTAACATGTGGAGGTAATCTTGCAAAGAGCAGAGCCATTTCCAGGCTGACCTGGCAGGACCGGGTCTGGGTGTCCATGAGTTGTAGAGATGCTAAATGAACGTGTATGCTGTTTATTGTGTTGGCTACAGGCTATATGTATATGGCCATCCAGTTTGGAATTTGGTCACTTCCATTCAGAGTCTTAGAAAGTAATGCACTGAACTGCCTCCATTTGGCTTATTAAGCTGTCACAATAAAGGATGTTGCGCTGCCAGGCTGCCCTCCCAAATGCCTTGTAGAGGCCATTAACAACCACCTGTCAAGTTCTGCTGCAGTGTCTGAGTGGCCTGACCCACAACATCTGCTGCCATGCGGGGAAAGCAGGGCCTGCATGCAGCTAGGCACTCCCAGAAATGCCACCAGAGGTGGGGGAGTGATAACAAGGGGCTCCCAGGGGCTCACCTTTGGATCTGCTGAGGTTTGGTGGTGAGTGGTGAGGAAAACAAAAGGGGTTGTGTGAGGCAGATGGTCTCTCCGTGCTCTCTCACCCAGCTTTGACAGAAGTCTCAGAAGCATTTCTTTTCTTATTTTTCAAGTTAAGATATAAAGGTATAAACAGATCTTTTCCTCCATTGCTGACTTGAATGAAGGCTGACCTTGTTACATGTGTGGAAATTGCTTGGCTAGGACAAATGTAACGTTTACTGTATCGTAGTTGCATAGATAAAGTCCAAACTCCCTCTCTGCTTTCCTTGCAGAGAAAGCTGCTTGTGCGTGCCCGTTTCCAGAAACTGAGTTGACAGAAGATGAGAGGGGGGAAATGAGCCCAGTAGCATCTCAGAAATGTTTGTGGAGGGTTTTTCGTTTCATGCTCAGGGATTATTTTCTTTCTGTCTTTCTTTCTTTCTTTCTTTCTTTTTTTTTTTTTTAATTGTGAGCTTGGAATCCAAGGAGGCTCAGCAATCAGCGTGTTTGAATGCCGGCCAAGACACTGAACTGGCAGCCATCCATTCTGATAGCAGTGTGAGTGAAATGTGTACTCAGTAACTGGATTCAGGCCCTTCATAGTTTGCAAGCAAATATTTCTGCTTTTACAGATCAGATATAAAATAGAAAAAGCTGTGCAGCTCTTTAGCGTGTGAGAGGGAGGGTGCTGCACCTTTACGAAGGGACGTTGACACTTCTGTGTCCCAAAGTCCTGTGCCTTAAGTTGTCATCTCAAAGGCTATGTTCTAACTCCAGAATGCATTTAATTCTGTCTCTTAATATTTTAACTGCTGAATATGCCTTGCATAAAAGCTGTAAATACCTCACGCTGGCAGTAAGCTGTAGGAAAGTGAAGTAAATTGGCATTTTGTAAAAAGGTTGTACAAAACCAATGGAAAGCTATGCAAATAAGCTATGATACAGGCAAATTTGCATTTCCTCATGGGTTTAGTGATGATATGCACAGCATGACTTTGGCAGACTTGCTTCTTGGGATGAAGTACATACTGGTGGCATGGCCCTGTAGGGTCAATTTGACAAGTGCAACGTTGTGATTTTCCACGCAGTTTCTCAGAACCACTGAGCAACGTGCAGCAATAAATAGCAACAAAGGAAATTGATTTTTTAGAGTAAATACATGTAGTAGGAGAAAAAAGTGTTATACAAATCTTTCACCTTGACAAAATAAGGTTAACAGTTTTGTTTGGTGGTGCTGCTCAGCTTCCCAAAGTGCCTGCCTTCTACCGTCTTGCATTGACTTCTGCTCTTTGGTTTAGTCAGGATGAGGAGCAGATAATGTAGAGTTTTTGTGCTCAGGGTGCTCAGATCACAAGAGCAATAGAGTGATGTTACAACCAGCTGACAGTGCAGTTTCAGTCTCTGAATTGATTGAACCAGTGACAGCTCTTAAAACTTGTTCTTTTGCCCATCTGAGAAGAAAAGTCGGAGCATATCGAGGTATCCGGTGATAATTACGTTGTTATAGGTAGGATGACATGGAAACTCACTCTCAGAGCCCCTTACAATCTGTCTTATTTTGGAGAGAAGTTTTTTAAATGTTGGTGCAAAGTACTTCTGAAATGGCTTTACCTGCTTTTTTCTCTTACAAATTTTATTTCTTTACAGGAATTTGTTTGTCATATTAAGTTGAAAAAATCAAAGAAAAATAAATCAAATGAATTTGAAGTTATTGGTGTTGGCCTTCACATGCCTCATGTTTCCACAAACCATTTATTTCAAATTTGTTTTCTTTTCTGCTGTGAAAGTGGTCCAATTCTCTATATGTTTTTTTTGTTACAAGGGTGAATTTGCTCAAGCATCTCTTCCCAAGCCATCTCACAGCAAGCCTGTCGGTGCAGCGTGACCGCTTCATCCTCCAGGGTGCTGGGCACTTGAACAGAGTGCTGGGTGTCCCCATTGATCCTGAATCCCTTCTAGTGAACAAAACATCAGGCACTAATCTGCATTAGGCTGTGGAGTCTTACAGGGACTGCTCAAGGACAGCCTCAGAAGAGCATCTCTCCTTCAGGCAGTACTTAAGTATTATTTCTCCTAAGGCAATACTTAATTTGGTAGCTTTAGGACGAAGCAACTGGTACAATGCTGTCTCAGATTTAAGCATGAGCTTAAGTGCTCTCTTCCTGTGACCTCAGCACACCCAGCACTCTGTTCCTTTGCCTTACAGAAGCAGAAGGGAGTTTTGCTGCTTTCAAGCAAAGTCTGCCAGAAAAAAAAAAATCCCAGCAAGCATCTTCGTTCTTATTTTTTTTCTCTCCCTTGGCTTCTCTATAAATAGTTGAACATTTTTTTCAGAGCGAGTTCAGTTAATGTTCTGTGGTGGTGAGTGAACACTGTGATGCTCTGGTATGTGCTCCTGAATCTCATCGTAAGATGCTTGAGTAGAATTTAATTCAGGTTTTTAAATGAGAGGAAAAAAGACTGCTATTAAATCTTGTCTGAATTTTGTCACTGACTACACGAGAAGCCCTTTCATTTGGGAACAGTTTGGCTTCTCGTTCAGCTGTATCATTGGATGCATGTTGAAAGTTTTCCCTTATTATCCTTACCACGCAGACAATCACGTCATTCTTGAAATGAATGCTCCTTTTGCTGTCCATATGCAAGACATTATGTGAACATCTGTCTAAGTCCCAACATACAACAAGGCAAATTATTGGTGACAGGATGAAGAGCCTGCCTTTCCACCCCCTGTCTACAAAGGGTCTCTGCATGGAGATCAGCTTTGTGCTGGTACCACTCAATGCCTGTTGGCTTCGTGTACCACCGCCTTGCTACTAACAACAACTACTAGGGTTTTGTCTTCTTTTTTCTTTCTTCTTCTTCTTTTTTTTTTTTTTTTTTTGTTTTTTAAAGAACCAAATGCATAGTTTTATCAAGAAAATGGTATCAGAATTGTGTGGGATTTTGTGAGTCATTACCAGAAATACTGCAGTGGGTGGATTAACCCCTTCAAAGCAGCTGGCTCTGAGTGTTTCCAGGCTAGTAAGGTACAGTGAAAATAGGGTTGTGCCTGCAGTTCTGTTCTGCACCCTTCAGCATACCCTGGACAAGGGAGATAATTCTTGTCCTGTTGGCAGCACCATGATACTTCCTGCTGGTGTCAAAATGAAATCGAGTGATTTTCCTCATGCTCTGGAGAACAGGGTGTTTCTTGAGGCTGTGCCCGGGTGACAGGATACTGTCGTGTGAAACACAGGTGCTTCTATCTGTGGCTTGAGAAGTGGTGGCTGCAGTGCTTGCAGAAGTGCCCTGGGCAGCGCTGTAGTGGTGTCTGCATGCTGTGCCTCTCAGCAGCAGGACTTCCTCAGGGCACTCTGATCCCAGTGTTGCCGAGCTTTTCTTAAATGCGTTCACCTCTCTAAAATATTCATTGTAATTGGCTTCTTGTGGGCTCTGTCTGGATAATCTCAAGGATCTGTCTCTCTCCTGCTGTGTTTGCTAGTGGTGCTCCTCAGCAAGCCTGGGTGATGCTGCTTGCAAGCCCCACCAGGGTGTGTCTGGGGTTATTTCTCTTGCAGGTATCAACATTTCTTCCTCAAGGCTTGCAACCTCTCCATCTGCAAGATGTAGCCATGTTTCCATCCCATACCTCACCAGGTAGCAGTTTCCATAGAGCTGTCGATAAATCCAACCAGCAGCATCTTGTTGCTTCCAGTGCCGTGGCCCATCCTTGTGTGGCAGGCCTCTCACCATCAGGAGCCTGGCCTCACAGAATGGGCCAACTTCCCATTGAAGGAAACACTCAAGAATGCTGTGGGAGACTTTTGTTGGACTCCTGCTCTCTCCCAAAGTCACCACTCGAGTCCAATACCTGGGGCTTTCATGACCTGCAGTGCACTTACACAGTGCATTTACACATCCCAGCATGGCACAGGAGCCACTGTCATGTCCTCTCTTTGATGCGGGGCTGCGGAGGTAGGCATGCACATGTCATCTCACCTGCTTTGTCCAAGGGTTTGGCAGCTCAGAGTTTCTCACCAGAACATTTGTTTTGGGTAGAGACTTTTGGTTTTAGGTCTTAAAGGAACAGGAAAAGCTTATTCTCCAAAAGAGTGGTCAGGCACTGGAACAAGCTGTCCAGGGAGGTGGTGGAGTCACTGTCCCTGGAAGTGTTCAAGAAACGATAAGACATTGTACTGAGGGACACGGTTTAGTGGGAAATAGTGGTGATAGATGGACGGTTCAACTTGATGATCTTGGAGGTCTATTTCCAGCCTTGGTGATTCTGTGATTCTATGATATTATCCTGTGCACTGAAGAAAGTGTTTTGATAAAGTCAGAATGGAGTTGGAGAGGAGGTGTCCAGCTAACACTTGCTGGGAAGGATGGTGTAGTAGTCTGGCACATGACTGAAACCTGCTCTACTGAGTGATCGCTCACTGTGCCTGATGCCCTCCCAAGCGTAATATACGACAAATAAACATGTGACAGCAGAAGGTTTGAAATGACAGTGAAGGGAAACAGCCGGTGTGGTAAGGCAAAGCTAGTCTTCTTGGTGATGCTGTAGTCAGGGCAAGTCCGAGGGTGTCCGTGGTCCTCATCCTAATCCTGGTTCTGGTGGGACACAGACTTTCACAGAAGAGCAGCAGAACTGGCTTATTTTTTGTCCTCCTTATATAATTGGAATGTAGAACTGCTTCTGGATTTCCCTGGGCATATTTTTTTTTCTTGCCTGATTAGAATCTGAAGCGCTGAACAAACAAAATAACAGTGGTGACAGTATTGGTGTGGTTTTTTTTTGTCCTGTGCTTTGTGTGCCTGTGGCAGCTCAGTTGGAGCCATAGTACAGTGCAGCATGTGAAGCTCTGTGGGTTCAGGTGTGGAAATACCAACCTTTCCAGTGCACGGGTACAAACTAACCGTGTGTTGTGTATATACTGTAAACCTAATTTGTGAGGTTTTTTATAAATATGAAGCATAGCTGTGATCTTGCACATTGACAACATTTGCACATAGGAGCATGCACGTAACTGGCAGGTCTCAGTAAGAAATAGGGCAGGCCTAGAGCAGTAACTTTCCATTGACCTCGTCATCCCTGGTCTGTGGTTCAGGACAGCATTTTATGCACGTGCAGACGTGCATTCTCATGTTATTGCCTTTTGAGTTGGAGCCCTGTTGTAGGGCCAAGTATTGCTGCCGTGTTAGGGTATTATTCTTTTGGGGTAGTCAGTTGCACCGTGCACAGAAGCACAAATGCACGCTCTGAAGATATGCAGAGGCAGGTGGTAGCCTGGGCTCTTCTTCTGTTTGCAGTTTTTAAATTAAAAAAAAACCTTTTCAAGCTCTACACTGTCAAGAATGTGGGTGTCTGAATGAATGAAAGAAGAAGAAAATAAACTTACATAATAAATACACTAGTAAATTTCCAGTTTCCCTACAATCTTTGCATAGTGCAGCTACTTTTGGGGGCTAGTTTGGTTGGTTGCTTGCTTATCCAAGGAAGAGGAGAAACTCTGGAAGAAAGTTTCCCTGAATACTATAATTATGTTAATTATTAACAATGTACATATTCCAGTTGCAACATGAAATGCTGCTTTCCAACAAATTCAAATCTGCTTTCTTTTACATCACGTCATATGTGAAGTATGGAACACGAATCCAAAGGCTTTGGCTTTATCTGTATGTGCAAAAAAAGAATATATATATATATACATACATATATATATAAAACAATACTGGTTTTCCTTTTTTAGCGTTTTAAAAGTTGACTGCCTAGAGGTAGGCACCTGGATGTATGTTTAGGGACTGAAGTAAGTGGGATGGTTTTCAAAGTTCCTGCGTACCTGCAGCTCTCTGAGAATTAATTAAAAGCAGATGTTCCTTTTGGCAAGTTTGACAGAAACAAATAGGAGATGCTGGGTGCCCAGCACCTTTGAAACAGTAGCTGCTTGTTCAGATGCCTAAACATGGAGTTTGGTGTTTAAATTTAGGCACCTAAGTTGGGAACACTTTGGCCCCGTAATCATAACAATCAGCGTCCCCTCTGTCCTGAAGTGCTGCAGCACAGATTCCTCTAAGAAGCCGGAGGTTCGCATGTGGGAGTGAGCGGGGACAGGGACACATCTCAGCGCGGTGGGAGCGAGTTCGGCTGCCTGCCTTATAACACATACAAATGAGGGTCAGATGGCTTGACAGTTGGTTATGAAACTAAACAGAAATGATGCAAAATGGGATTGATTTTGCGGATATTTTTAGTTTTTGTCTTTTAGTAGCTTGAATCTTTAATTAAAATCCCAAGGAAGAAAAAAAAACAAAAAACAAAATGCAAGCAACAACTGTTAGTTTCACATAGATACTGGATGTAAAGTAATGGCCTGCTATGCTCTTTTTAGGGATCATTTTTATCCCATCGCAACTGAGAATATAAAGCCATCTTACAACTTGCCAGAAGTGACACCTGCTTTCATACTTCCTAATAATTACTTCAGCTTTGACAGAAAGTACTTGGCAGGGTGCATACAAATTATGACTCGCTTCAGGGTACAAATAATGTGATAATGACTTTAAGAGTTTCTCTTTATGTTCAGGATATTTGCATGTACATGCTTTGTTCGTATGAAACAAGCAAGCGAAGAAGAGTTTTGGTTCATTTCTTCTAACTTTTGAATAAAAATGCCTGTTTTGGATATTCTAAGCATACAAGTAGGCGAGAAAAGTGAAATAAATAGTAAGATTTTCTTTTGTCAGTTCTGTTGCTATGAAAGTGCCCTGGACGTTTGCGAGGAATAAAATGATTTGTGATGCTAGACGCTGAGAGTCGTCTTGCTAGAGCAGAGGACTTGCCTGTAGTTAAGTAGCATCAACCTGCAAAGGCTTTTCTCCCTCTGCCCTGCCTTGTATTGAATGAGTTTTCAGTTGAAAGGGCATTTGGATATGACACGTGCTCCTTTCCCCCATTTTTTTGCTGTTCTTGTTGCGTTAAATGGAACTTTAAGTCACATGAATTTATCTGTCTGCAAAATCAAGGTCTTTATCGTATATCTGACCCCAAACTATAGCTGGGAAGTTAATCTTGCATGAAACTTGGTAGTTGCCAAAAACCTTTCAGCCCTTAAAGCATTCAGGACTAAGCATTTAGAGTGTGCACTGTGTAGCAGCCCATGCGGGGAAATGGTGGCTGCTGCACAGAGACCAGTGGTACACTTGCTTGAGATCATCCCAGTCTCTGATGGTGCAGAGAGATAATTCCATATCGAGGTGGCACAGGTTTTACCCTAGGGTAGGGTAGAGTGTTTCTCTGCCGTATTTTGGTGTCCATCAGCAACCTGAGGTTCTAAAACGCTAAAGAAAGGTAGTGTTCAATGAGGTTTCCTTATGCATATCTTTCCTTATTCATATCTGTTGCCTGTTCCCCATCCGGTTTTCACAGCAAAAAAGGAGCTCAGGGAGAGAGTGAGGGATGAGTGTTAGATGTCCTTAAGCAGCTTGCTGAACCAAGGCAAGTTGAGCAGTTTCTGAAAACCAGAACATGAAGTTTCCACATGAGCTTCCTTAGAGACCTGGAAAAGGAAGGCATCAATAAATACACTGCCTTTGCAAGACAGAATGAGCAGTAGTGGAAAGCAGTTGGGAGCCAGCTAGTTATTTATCTGAAAGAAGTACAGTATGTTACTTTTCCACCTCTTCTAGGGGACTTAGAAAGACGAATGCCTTTTACTTCCTGCCTGAGAGAAGTTAAGCTCTTTCTATAAAAAGAATGAATTTGGAAAACGTCTGGCATGTTTCTGTGTGCGTGCATAATGGTCTGTGTCTTTTATCAGACAGAGCTTTAGGAGATACAAAGTTCATGTGTGCATGAGTCTGTCATTACCAGAAAGACTTTGGCAAATCGCAGAGAATTCGGACAGCTGCAACGAAAGCGATTAATGCACTAGAGAGATTAAGAATTAAATACGAATGGTTTGTCTGAATGAGAGAGAAGAGGGTAAAGGACGAGGGTGATGCTAAAACTACCAGTCCTGTACTTAAATATCCAAGCCTGGAGAGGAGCTGGTTTGGGTGGTCCAAGCAGTGTGACTAGGCATTTCTGAGCCCAGAAAATCCAGGCTGAAATCCAGAAGCGCTTCCAGCTAGTGAGATCTGCTAGATTGTGGGATAATCCCCGGCAGGACAGGATGGAAGCCACGTCATTTGAATCACTTAAACGAGCCCCAACAGAGGCAGGGTGCCCCAGGATACGGCCCCAGAGGGGACCACAGCATCCCCTTCCAGGTGATTTTACCCTTTGCAGTGCTATCTGTGGAGGTGCAAACGCTAACAATGGCTAGAAATGGCGTGGGGATTTCTGATAGTGCTGCATTTTAGCATATATTTGAATAGGAGTTTCCTCACAGAAGCACAAAAATCCCTTGCTGTTCATGTTTCTGCCCTGCAACTGTCTCTGCTTGCTGCACTTAGTAAAACATTGCGAAAGAGAGCACAAGTTGCCTTACTGTAAATCTACCTGGTGATAAACTTTTTATGCTCGACTTGGAACAGGCTGATAGGGCCGTTCTCAAAGTCAGAGGAAAAGCTATTGGCAGGCAGCAAACAGCTGCTGCCAGTGAGAAAGGCTGAGCAAATGGATCTGGTTTACTCATTCACTGCTCTGCTGTATCTCAGCAATCCCCGTGTTCTTAAACTGTGCTTTTCATGTAGGTGCTTGGTCTCTTATGTTTCTGTATGGACATGAGGCTGATTTGCCAGTGCGTGACTAGAAAGCTGCAACATGTATGACGAAAACTAAGGGTTTTTATTTTTTTAATAACCCAGTAGGGATGGTTATGTTTGTGGCACCACATCCACCATAATTCTTCCTTACTGCTAGGCTCTCTGCACTAGTGGGGCTGTCAGGTATCGGATGGCTGATGTGCACTCTGTTTGCCACTCCACAGGTAAACAAAGCATATAAAGCTATCACCTCCTTCCTTTCAGGTCCATGCTAGGTAATTTCACAGGGAAAATAGTCTGCTGCTGGCACACTCGGAATTTCCAGGGTTTGCATCCTCTGACGCTTTGCACTGAGTATGTAGGAGACCAGGTGACTCCATATGGGCTTCCTGATGCCAAGCTCCATCCCAGTGTGCAGACCACGCTGGCAGTATCCTGCACACTGCTCTCTCTGAGAGCTCCCTGTACAGCTTACATGTCACAGCTGGTTTTACAGGATTTTCAGGGTCTCTGAAAAGCAAGTTAAGCACTTCCTGCTGCCAGCTAAGTAGCAGGACGTGGACAGAGGTCTGGAGAGAAATATATGTCGAGGTGTTGTCAAAACATTTATTTCCTTAGCAGGAAGTAGTGATCTTGCAAGCTATATTCCATTACAATGGCTTTATTTCTCCTTTATTAAATGACTGATGCAGACGATATGTAATCAATTGGTGTGATGGATACTGGTGAACTAAAGCAGCTGTTGGTCACTGTGCACATCTTAGCTTCTGCTGGCTGTTTGATTGCTTTTAACAACCCTAAAATGGGGTTTGGCCTGGAAATCAAGGTTTTAAAGGCTGGTTTTATCACTTAGTTGTACACTGGGTTTTGGTTGCCTGATATACTGATTTTTTATCAACTTGTACTGGCACTTAATCATGCTTGTAAATAATGAAATACACTTCTGCTTTTTAATGCGCTCCTGTTCCCATTGTCTGTAAGCCTGTTCTGAAGGAGCAGCTGGGGTCAATTCTCAGGTAGCATTCCGTCTTTGTGAGTGTATACTAATGGGAGACAAAAGTCATTCAAAAACGGTTTTGAATCTATTGAATTAAAGCACATGCTCCAGATTCAGGAGGAAAGTAGTGACTTTTTTCAGCTGTGTTTGGGAGGTTTGTTTTTTTACTTCACAATACAGTAAAGATTAAGCTGAATTTCAAAAAGAGATACAGACTGGAGCTGCGTTCCTGTTAAGCTTTGTAGACTCCAATAAAAAATACAATCCTTATGATATTATTTGGAGCTTTTCTGTAAGTAGTTCTGTTGGGCTTAAATTCTGGGATAGATTTTAAATTGACTGTCTGTTATTAGTTAGATCTCAAAAGAATAATCTATGAAGTAACTCTCTTCACCATCCTTTGGTGAACTAATTTGATGTAAGAAAGACATGGAGCTGTTGGAGTGACTCCAGAGTAGGCCACAAGGATTCTCAGAGGGCTGAAGCATCTCTTCTCTGAAGAGAGGCTGAGAAAGTTGGGCTTGTTCAGTTTGGAGAAGGCCCCAGGGAGACCCCATTGTGGCCTTTCAGTACTTGAAGGGGGCCTGTATGAAAGCTGGAGAGGGACTCTTATCAGGGAGAGGGGTTGATAGGACAAGGGGTGATGGCCTCAAACTAAACAAGAGTAGATTTAGATTGGATATTGGGAAGAAATTCTTTGCTGTGAGGGTGTTGAGGCAATGGTAAGGGCTGCCCAGAGAAGCTGTGGATGCCCCATCCCTGGAGGTGTTTGAGGCCAGGTTGGATGGGGCCCTGGGCAGCCTGATCTGGTGAGAGCTATCCCTGCCCATGGCAGGGGGCTTGGAACTGCATGGTCTTCCCTTCCATGTCAAACCATTCTGTGATTCTAAGACCACCTCTGTTCATCCTCTGCAGAGGTATGGGACTGTGTGAGAATGAAGAGCAAACTCTTGGCCAGTGTGATTTGTCCCTCTAGATGAGTGATACAAGTCCTGGTCCCTTGAAGCAATTTGCATGGGTAGGTTTGGTCCTGTACCTGCCAAGCATATGATTTTGGTGAACAGGGACTTTCAGTGACTAAAGCCAGCTGAAAGAGCATGCAGTTTCTTGCAGTACAGAGCTTGCCTTAACTGTTAGTAGAGGAAGGGAGTTGTGTTTGGCTCCTCTCCCTGAAATGCTCTGGTCTCCAGAGCTGTCAGTCTGACATTGTTCTCATCTGAAAGTTGCTTAAAATAGAGAGGAATAAAGGAGCAAAGAAGGTGCTTGGAGAAAAATTGCCTGTTTCACTACAAGCCGTAAATGTGCAAAGTGCCATTTTGCAGCTCAGGGTAAGCACACAAAAATTAAGAAGCACCAGAAAAATTGCAGTGGATCAGCAGAATATTCTCTTGCAGAGTTGAGAGGCAAAGGAAGTGAGCAATAGACAGCTCAGAGCTTGGTCTGACATTTGTGGATGGCGTATCAGCAAGCCTGGGTTGTAGCTGTAAAGGTAAATGGGACACCGATACGGATGAGGTGGCACTAAGTGCACCGCCGAGCAGCCTTACATGGCAGTAGCTCCCTTTAGGACTCATCAGCTGTGCCAAGTGTGAGACTAGCATCTTGGATGAGGTATGAACGGTTCAGTGCTAACTGCATTTCAGGAGTGAAGCACAGTCACCAATGGGCTATAGGACAAGCAGGCAGAAATGTTAGAAGCCGAGGGACGGCCACGAGGAGTGGGGTTGTTCAGCAGAGGGAAAACCCCGTGCATTAGTCTTGTGATGAACGAAAATACATGTTTCGATGTGTGATAAGCAATCTTTTCCTTTTACACGCACACACATTAACACGTCTGCAATTGCCAACAGACTCACTTCAAAGAGGATGGTGTTACTCGTACTTTCCCCTTACATTTAAATACTCAGATTTGTGAGAAGAGCTGAGGTGCTGTCCTGGCACAGCCATGTGCTTAAGGCTGCTTTGTCCATTCTTTCCATGCTTTCACCTCCCAGCAGTGTTACTAGGATTTCCACACGGACCATGGGACAGGCTTCTTGTTCTGTGCACATGACTGGCAGAAGAGTTTGCACACATGAGCCTGTGTTTCTGTGGCAAGGCAAGGGTGTACCTGTGTGGGAAGAGTCGTCAAATTTGAAAACTTCTTTTTTCTTTCATTTTTCAGGGTGTTTCAGAATTAATCTTTAAAGCTTCAGTGCACATTGGAAAGACACTAAAAGAGTAAAAAACTTCCAGGTTTCACAAGTAGCATTTTTCTCTTTGTTGCCTTCATCCAAGAGAAAAAAATACTGCATCTTATTTTTCTAGAGGAAAAAAATATAAACTGATGCCTGTCTTTACAGTGAGCACAGCCTTCCAGAAGAGAAACAAATGCTTCTCAACATGGTGTATGTGGTTTGTTTTGTCATTTTGAGAAGCTGCCATTTGAAAAGCTGGAGGTGAGGTGATCAGTGTAGGCCCACTCTCACAGTGGAGCACAGCTCCGCTCTCCTTTCAGGACAGGTAAAGGAGAGGGGTGAGAAGCGTGCTCACGCTCAGTGTACCATGGAAGGGCCACCTGGGACCCCCAGCCTGGGAGCAAAGGTGTTTTGCCCCCTCCCCTTCTCAGTTATGCCCCCCCCAGGGGCAGT
>JANHGO010003812.1:0-26254 GCA_024606505.1 Aquila spilogaster | reverse complement strand
TTATCAACATTCTTCTCATACTGAACTCAAAACATAGCACTGTACCAGCTACTAGGAAGACAATTAACTCTATCCCAACTGAAACCAGGACACTTTTCATGACATCTCTCTGAACTCCAGGAAACCTCCCTCTCTGGAATTTCAACCCCAGGAGTAGCTCAAAGCATAGAGCACTAAGTTAATACATCCCACAAAGATTTAAAAATAAAAAATAAAAAAAAATTGCTATTTCATTCTTTCTCCCAAGACACACATGGTGGGGAGGCCTCTCTATTTAGGGGAAAGGTGGTTTCACAAAAATTTTTGATTCTCATCTAATTCTCACATAGTATTTTGAAGAATTTACTTTTACAAGAAAGAGGCACTATTTGGTTTACAGATTTTTGTTCCTTTCAGTGAAGTGAATACAACAGAGAACAAAAAGAACAATTCTGTTTAGCCTCAAATATTTAATGTTAGCAACTTTTTAAAAAGTTGTTGATAGATGTTAAAGTCATTAGGAGCATGTAAAAGTACTGAAAAGTTTGAAGACATTCTTCTAATACTTACATACTTATCACGTAAAAGACTGAATATATTTTTACTCTCACTTTTCAAAACAAATAATACCATTCCAATATAACTACAGTGACACATCAAGCTTTTAGACAGCTTCAGTCTAGCTTCTACTTCTTTGCACATAGGTAGGAGTGGATTTAACACCATAATTCTGTAAGCTCCATCAAAAAAATGAAGATCAGCCCTTTGGAAAATTAATCATTTACATTTTGAAGTATTAATTTTAAAGAATCTCTTTTTCTACCCTTAAAAACACCCTCCATTGCTGAACTGGAGGGGATACCCCCCCGCCCTGTTTGTTTTTTGGGTTTTTTTTTCCAACTTCAAAAAGACTGTCCACTTTACAATTTTTGCATTATATCTGGGCTGTAGAACAAAGACAGGCTTTTCACACAAGCCTCTGTATTGCAATTACAATTTTCTTTGTTGTGACTCTTTATGGATTTTTCTTCAGTGTTAGAAATGTATACCTTTACAGAGAAAAGATTTTGAACATAGAAATATGACCAGCATCTCTTGCTAATAAATAGAAACTGTAGTTACTTACTCTCTCAAAACCTGAACTGTTTTTTGCACAGAACCAGCTTTCAAAGAATCTAAGATGAGTATACAAGGCCTGTACACAAGAAAAACAAACAAAAAAATCATTGTAGTCTTTCATTACCAACACTACTGAAGCAAACATTTTGTTTGAATACAGCTTAACAACAGCACCGATATCTGAACAAACGTGGGGGAAAAAAAATGGACAAGTCCCTACAGCTGTGGCTTTATGACAAATAACTGAATTACTGCAGAATTTCTTAATATAATTTAATGATACAATATTAGTATGAAAACAGAAACATACCTTTTACAAATCTGCCTTTTGGAATTACTTAGGGAGATCTGGGAGAAGAGAAAATAAAAATAACCTTAAAAGAAACTACAACAATTATAAACTCAAATGTCTTCACAGATTTAAAGGTAAAGCCGGAGAGGCTCCCACTTGAGAAAGGGAGAGACTGATAAATAATTTTTAAAGACACATGAAAGCATAGCATAGGCAACATAGGTAGGCAAAGGAGGACTTCAGGCTAATTCAAAATGCCTTGCACATGCTCCAGGCCACAAAACATCGACAACTACTGCAAAAAAGATGATGCAAAATCCCTTGGTCAAGTCTCAGAGCCTTCAGAAATAGAGTAATACGTTTCCTCTGTCAGTACAAAAAGGCACTTACTTTAGAAATACCTGAATCCAGAACTGAAGCAGAAGCAGCAATTTCATTGCCACCTAGTACAGAAGAACAAACTTTTAAAAGTCTTAAGAAAGTATTTCCTAACTGAAATATTTTCAAATTCACTATTATTAGTATTCAAAATACGATAGTGAAGTATAAACTAATTTTGATTCCCTTCTGAATGTGCAAATAGCAGTTACTGAGGGCCTTCCTTCCTGATAAAATTCTTACTGAAATCCAAGAACTTTCCACTCATGATGGGGTCTGAGCCACTGATTTTACATGTCCCTTACAGTATTTTCCAGAGTTGCAGACAAGAATGCAGTGCAGTCCTTGCTATGCATGGTAATACAAAAACGTACTACATCAATCTTGATGTGAAAGATACTTTTTAAGACATCATACCCCTCATTCAAGAATTAAGACACTATTAGAACTGTATATGGCTTGACATAGTTTTCTTCTACATTACCTACCTTTTGAGAATAAACTTCTGTTAGCATCCATTTCTTCTTCATCCTTGCAGTTACCAGGAAAGGCCAACACTGAATCAGTTCTACTGTTCTCACTCTCTGACCGAAGTGGAGACTGTTGAGGCTGGTGATGCAATGAATTCTGATGGGGACACTCCTCATACACAGCTTCTTCTAACCAAGGAAAACAGATAACTGCAATGTACCAATGAGACCTGCCCAGCAGTGGGGAGAGGGGGGAAAAAACGTCAAAACTGTATAACATTTGGTTCTGAAAAGGATATGACAAGTTTTTATAACATCGAGAGCTCATGGACAACTGTTCCATGACACATAACCATCGTTGCCATGTTCCTTCATGGCATCTCATACTAATCTTCTCATTTGTTTTTTACTTTGCCTTGTGGCATAACAGCAAAAATAAGTATCAATTCCTTTAAAAAAACCCAACAAACCCACCACAGCAATTTATCAGTGTCTCATCACCCATCCCACACTGTAAAAAAAAAAAAAAAAGAAGAAAACAAAAGTAATAAAATAATCTGTGATGGTGATCCCAGTTTGGAATATAGCTGAAGGTATGGCATGCCTCCAGCCTCATCTCTTTCAGCAGTTGTTTTGCATACGTAACTCTCAATGACTATTCAGTTTTACTGGAGTTTCCATGTGCAGGTCAGTTATTCAACCAGGCCAAAGGCACAGACCACGAAGTACTACTCCTGATCCATCAACACAATGTGTACTTAAGTGCACAGGAATCATCACAATGACACACAAATTACTTTGAAAAATACATAAAAGCAATTTTCAGTAAAACAAAAAACAAAGATGAAAAGTTTACAGAAGACAACTAAATAAGAAGTTTAACTTTTGAAGAGACTTCAAAATAATTCATTCCACACCTGTTACTTCTTCAAAATCTAACGTGTTCATTTCCAATGATCCCAGGTTACAGCCATAAATCTTTTTATCACCACAACATTCAAACATTTACATTTTAAATATCAGAAAGGGTGTCTAAAACACATAGACTTACTCCTCATTCACAGGCACAAAGATGTAATCTTTACTGAAGATGTTTATATGACGAGTCCATGTTCTTACTCTTCTGTGTCTTCTCTGTGCCGCTCTGCAGAAACCAAATGACAAATGCTGTTCAGATTTTTTCTTTTTAGTTAAAGCAAGGTATAGGGATTAGTACTCCTACATCTTCCCAATCCCTCAATGGGTTTTTCATTTACTCTTGAAACTTCCCCAACAGAGAAAAAAATAAATAAGCACACCATTAAGCCCAAGTGACTAACGAGCCATTTCCGAACCATCTTAAACTCTTATGGCAAAAATCATCCACAGATTTGAAAGGATTTCTTGCGGTTATTTATCCAGTAATTATTATTTACTACACTAAATGCAAAAATCTCATCTAAACACCAGTGTAAAAACAGATCTATAGCAATTTACAAACATCCATGAAATTAAACTTCACAGTACCACTTTTGAAGGTCTGTCTAAACAACCTTATCTTTTGAAGGAAAAAGCAAAATGCCTTGCACAGATAGGGTCATGCAACACACCTCTAGCAAAGCCAGAACTGAAACAGATTCCCTCCACTCCTGAGCTTTAAATGCTGGAGCACATTTTGTTTCCGGTCCTACAGACATAAAGCATGAGGACAGGATACTAGGAGAACAAGAAAAATTTGGAAAGAAACCTAAATTTAGATTTTCAACTTTCTTAGTTTGCACAAGCTGAAGTAGAAACCAACGGTTCATAGAAATTTGCTCCAATATGATCTGAAAGCAAAATTCACTCTACTAGGAGACATCCCTATTACCATTCTGATTCCATCCTGATCTGTGATGAAGAAACAAACTTCAGCGTAGGAGGAACAGGAGAAAGAGTGAGGAATGAAAAGCAGGCTGCTGTGGGACTCTGCATGGGCCAGCAGTAAGTGAAGACTTGCTGCAAACTTCCTCTGCTCCGTGACTCTAGAAGCACTGGGAACTTAAAAGGGGAACACGTTTGCAACCTGGGAAAGCACCTATAGAAGGAGCTTTCTCAATCTACTGCCTAAGCAGTGTGAATAAAGGTAAGCAAAAGGGTCTTTAAGTTAAATAGCTACATCAGTTGAGATGAATTTCATTTACAACAGTACAGAGCCCTCTTTTCCACTGTTCCCACAGAAACAAACAAACAATACCCAAACCACCTGTAATCACCATGTAAATATCTAAGCCCAAACACAAAACTAGAATTTTCAAAGCTATTTCCTGATCTGGAGCAGCTACAGTCCTTGAATTAAGAGTGCCATTCCAGTTCCTCAAGAAGGTTACAGATCAGCCTTGTAAAAGGAATCAGATCAAGGCACAACAGCATTCTTAACACAGATAATTTTGTCTCCACCTCAGAACACTGAAGGTCAGAAGACGTAAAATGATGGAAGACATTCTCTCAAGCACAGCTCCTTGAATTTTTGAGACATCTTTGACATTATTACAGAAGTTGCATTTTTTCCCTTTAACATAGCTTTCACCCAGCAGTGACTGCAACACAAACAAGATAGCACACCTCTTTGTGCAGGTGGCCTTGTTTGCCAGTAGAATGAAAAACCTGGGGACTTCATGGATAACAGAAGAAAAATCACTTCAGAGAGAAACAGAAAAAAAAACTTTGATAAGCTGAATGATGAAAACAAAATGAAAGTTGCTGGCAGATCATCACTGTAAGTGAAGTGGCAGGGCAAGTTCCACTCTCAAACATCTGTGTTGAGAAGGAACAGAAAGTGTGCTAGGGATGATCCTACCCTTTATACAGTCTTAACTGGAAACACAAAGTGACACAGGGTTCTTGAGCTGTTAGTGGTACCTTTTTGTGAAACTCTCCAATTCCAGCGTGCTCAAGTGTTAAAAACCAAATGTGTAAACTTGCTGCATAAGAAAATTTTTTTACTAAAATTTGGACAATTTATTACCAATATGTAAAATGAAATATGTGGTAAATTTAAAAATATCTTTAGAAGTGCAGTTTCTTAAAATGATGCATACCTTGCAAAACTCTAAGTTTATAATAAAAAGATCAAAATACATAAATAATTGTCTGAAGTAAAGATTCAGATAAATCTGAAGAGAGGTGATAACATTGTCATTCATATTCAGTATGCATCACATGTAGGTGTTAATGAAAAACACCAGAATGCTTAAATTTTGAATTACAACATTTAACCCCTAATCCTTTGGAGAACACCGATTACTATTTTATGTGCTAATTAGGAGATGATCTGCAGAACTTCCAAGTGGCATCAATAGATAGCTTATTTCTGGTCATAAAGGCATCTAAAATGAACTTACGAAACTTTGAGATCCCCCTCAGAGTTTTTTTCTGTCCTGGTCAGGCACTTATAGAAGAAACTGCTAAAAACGTGTGTACGGTCGGCAAGATGTTTTGGCACCTTCTCCAACAGCAGGTATCTACCAAAGAAAAAAGGAGGAAATTATTAAATTCCTTTTCTAGAAAGTACCATTACTGTTAAAATAGGACAATTATTTTAATGTATTATCATACTCAGGTTATGTTTACTATCGGTTGCCTTCACAGCCACTAGTCATGCCAAACTTTTCTCTCTATTTTCAATATGCATAAGGGTGGGCATCATCAGAGTACGTAACAGCCAATCAACTACTAAGAATGCAGTTGTTATCGCAAATTTGTGCTCCAGTATTAATGCTTCTGAATTTATTTTTAGAGTTAGGTTTCTAGCCCTTGCCATTAAGACAGGCTTGAAAACCTAACTAAGTATAAACCTATGGAGCATTATACTGCATATACAAAAAGCATAGAACATGTCAGTACTAGAAATTGTCCATTTTACTTCCACATGTGAAAGTTAAGACAAATATTCTGCAAGTACTCATTCTGTATGATTTTACTGTTGATCATTTTACTATAAACATCAGGTTGAGTGTTTATTCTGTCATCCTAGAAGGCCAAAACTCTCATAATCGCAGTCATCCTACACAAGGTGCCTCCAGCTTCACCTAATGACTTGAGCAACAGTCATACATTAAACAGCTTGCAACACAATGAAAACTGAGAATGTGGGAAGTCTAACAAATTTAAAAAGCAGAGGAGTTTCTGCAATGATTGCATTAAATTCCTTTATTCAGATCTTCCTTTTCTGGTGAGGTGAAGCCACAGCTATTGAGAGGACCACGCTGCATGATTTATTTCTAGTTTAGAGCAAAATACAGGGGGCTTTGCTGTAAAACCACATTGAAACACTCTGGTACACGTTTCCTTTCCCATTCCTCTAGACAAGAAGTTTTAACTGGCTTCCTATTGCTCACAGTTACTGCAGCCATGCTGGATGCCAAGCAAAACATAATTCTTGCAAGCAACCTTCAAAAGAGCCAGAATTCTACTTAGATTTAAGTCAGCACAGGATAAATAAACCTCAGCTTTAGGGAATGGTGGCCCACAATGCCAGTTCTGGAAAACTTGCTTTCACAAGCAACTTCAGCAGGATGGCATGAAGCAGGTAAGCCAAGCACAACTTCCTCAAGAAGTATTAGCTGTGTTCCTTTCTGCAGAAGCTGTGCATCAGACGAATTCCTGAACTCTTGCACAGAATAGCAGAGGATGCTCCACTTCATGCAAACTTAGTAAATAAACTACTAGTACAGACCCTCTATACTTTGTTCAACTGCCTGCTTAAAACTGCTCAGCCCTTTCTGTTCTGTGAGGTTGCAAAAAGCTTTTTTTCCCCCAGCTATTCTGTCTGGATTATATCACAGCCCTTTAGAGGAACAAGAATGAAATTGAAACAAATGAAACTGCTGAGAATACACAAAAGCTTTAAAAATGTCCAACCTGTAAATTCATCATACTGTTACTTCTGAAATTGTCATATCATATTTAGTGACCAACATTTACAGTAACATTCAAGTTCAGATCAAGTCCCAGAAAGAACAGTACAATTAAGGCTGTGATTACTTACTTAAGATAGAAATCAATTATGACATCATTGAGAAACTCTCCATATTCTAAGCACTCTAGGTCTTCTCTTGTGACTCCCAGTCCTCCTTTTGCAGGTGGAGGTGGATAAACAATTAAACTAGAAAATACACATCACATTATAATAGTGACAAACTGTGTTTTACATTACATTCTTCTTAGTATGGCTGTTACACATGCAGAAGATTTTCTTAAAAACCTGTTAAAATTGGTAGTTCCCAAAACTTGACTAACTCAAAAGCCCTTTACCATTTCTTCCTCCCATAGTAAAGTGTTATAAAAGAAATATGCACCCCAATGCACACTGAAATTTTGAGAAAAACTTTTGAAAAGGAGATTATTTTTTACCTTAATCTCGGTTTTCTATTTTTTTATAAAAGTAATTGACAAATGGCTATATAAAATGGGAAGGAACACTAGAGGGCATATTCTTAGATGGTATGAATGTACAGTGATTTTCTATTCATTAGGACTCCAACAAGGACTCTCACATTTCTAAGCAAACTTCGGTTTATGCACCATGCAGCATATATCCTGTAAGTGGTTTAAAAATGCCCAATTTACCTCTAACGCTAGTATTTAAAATGTATTTTAAAACATTTAGATTAACAACCATATTATTTAACTGGAACCATGAACTGAGCAATTTTTGCTGCTGCAGAAACAAAACCAACTGCTATACTCTCAGTAAAAACAGTGATGGCAAAAGGCAAGAGTTCTTAAAAGCCATTTACTTCACTAATGTTTGCTGTACTAGAAGTACGAGCACTAACAGGCTAGTGCAGACAGAACTGATGCATGTCAGCACTCTCCTAATATCTTGCTGCATTACACATCTGTGGGTTCTCATTTTCTAATGTCTTTTGTTAACCAAGCTCCTGTACTGACTAGTAAATTGTATGACAAACTAGTTATAAATAGATTGAGTGTGACAGAACAGTGAAATGAAACATTGTTTAGATTAAAAAAAAAGGCTTAGCTTAAATTAGCAATAGTTTTGCTGTGATATGGACTTAGATGGACACTCACACAGGCCATGAGGGCCCTACTACCCCACTGATACATTCACAATATGAGCTTGTAGTCATAGTTCAGGTATTCTCTAAATTCTGTGAGATTTTCTGTCATCCTGTAACACATCCATTTTGTCTGTTAACTATTAGGATGGAAACAGGAATAACTGCATTCAAGCTTGGTGATATTTTAGATTTCTAGAGCATCTTTCACACAACACTTACAAATCAACTAGAGAATGGTAGTTAAGCCAGGGCTTTTATTCCAGCAATTTGTTTATTCAATTTGTTTTATTTTCACCTTCTCATTTATATGAAATATACTTACTTCTTAACTGCTCCGGTTTCTCTTACTTCTTTCCATTCTTCATTCAGTACAGAGGACAGAGAGATTGAATAACAACCACTATTCTGCTTATTTGCGAGGGTATAACTGGGCCTGGCCACTTTTGGTTTTGATTCCTACCAGAAAAAATCCAAACAATAATAATAGTAAAAAGCATTATAGAGCTTGATATGTAAAACAGAACACACAAAAACCAAACCTGAAGCCCACAGGAGTACCCTGCATCACTGAAGAGGAATCTTGCTGGAGAGCAGAAATGTAAACATCAGTATTTAGGCAAACATGCCACTGCTCAGACAATACTAAAGTTATGTCCCTTTTAAAATGATGACAGGTCTTCATCTGTTCATAACCTCTCTCTAAAACTGTTTAAGCATTATTCAGTCAACTGACACAGAATTGGTTTTGGAGAAGAAACAGGACCTGAAAGGATGGAGACAAGTATCAGGCTGTCTTACTAGGAGCTGTGTATGCTTGGAAGGTTTGAAAATCTAGTTCTTAACAATCTGCCTAAAAATGATACAGATTTGAACTGGCTGACTCAATTTTTATGTTTCCAGTTTCATAGCCAGATTGATCTCTTGTCTCTGTGCTTTTTCCTGATGGGAACAAACACGTAATTTCTGAAGTGACAACGATGTGGGGTTGGGTTGAGACATTTACTCCTCAGAGGGAGCTGTATTAACACATTAACTTGCATAGCCCCATCTCCCCAGCGGTCTTAGGAATTGTTTAGCATTTCAGGCTGTGGAGCCCCCACAAGAATGTCTAGAGGTGTCTAGATAGCAAGATCTACAGCTTTTTTTGTAGCAAGATACAACAGCTCCTCCTCTGCCGCACCCCTTCACTTCCAGCTCGACTAAAAAATGGCTCCATCACTCATTACTTGATTAACTCCCAACTTGCTGCCCTGGAGACACTACAAGGGCAGGAAATCCCTGTGGTTCTAGGCATATGCAACCATGAGTCAACCTAAAGCTTCACTATTTGCCACTTACTGATGAGGTCTATATACTATCCCTCCATGGACACAATCTAGTTTACTGCAAATCTTGCCCCACTGTGAGAGAGAAATAACAAACATGACTTTTTTTTTTGAGCTATGGATTAAGAAAGAAGGCTGATCTAAAATGTACTAGAATGTGTGAGTGCCAACAGGTGGTGATGAATCAAGCAACAGCTACGCACTAACCTGAACTGCAGGCTCATGAGCACCTGAGGTATTCTCTTTTGGCATACATTGCTTTAGTAGATCCTTTCTGTAACTCATAAAAGAGCTCTCTTCAGGAGAAAGGTCCTTAAACAAGGGTAATGCTTGCTTCAATGACAAAAACTCAAGGAGATCTGGTGCTCTATTCTTCTTGCTTACACCTGTAATCAATTCAGTCAGTCTGTCTTCTTCCCATTCTGTGAGTGGTTGGGACAGTTCAAGAAATACAAATTCACTAGATTTGGCTGGAAAAAGGACAGAACGGATAGTATTAACTATTAGGTTATGTGATAAAAACTTGTCTGCACACCCACAAAGGAGCAGAGACAATGGCAGGAGGGGGAGCCCAAATAATACCCTCCTGCCATCAAAGGGGCCATCAGCCCAACAAAGGCCCACCTCCACAAGCCCAGAGGAGCACAAAGGCACAACAGCAGGTAGAAACCTGAACTAAGGACTGGGAGGAAGGGACGCCCGGTCTGGGCCCTTCCCAGGGCTGTCCCAGGAGAGCCTCAGCCCCAGGGTCCAGACCTGAAACCCATCAAGATGAGTCAACGCCAGAGCACCTTTTGGACTGAGGAGGGGTTGCTGCCGAGGCGTACGGCACTTATGATGGGATGCAGGGGAAGAGCATTTGGGGACTGCACAGTACTTATTATGGGACGTTTAAGGAAAGAACCAAAGGCAGGCAAAGGGAACCATTTAGGTGATTTGGGCAGGAACAAGTGTGGGAAAGTAGAGGGCTAAGGGCATAGGAAGGACCAGTTGCATCTAAATACTTTGCTGGTCAATACATTGTCTGGCCATGCCAGACAGTCTGTTCTGTCTTCTTATTAAATTCCTTTCTAACTCTCTCTTGGGTGAGGGACTCTCTATTTGGTGTGTATGGGGGTGTGCCTGCAGCAATGGGAGTGAGTGCAAGTGAGCATGATTGCTAGCAAAAATCAAGCCAAACTAGGTGAACAGGCGAAGAGCCCTGGGAGCCAGGAGGGTGAGGAGGTCCCTAAGGGACAGCTCTGGCTGTGAGACTGCCTGTGTATCTCTAAGGATGAGAGCACAGGGAGATCAGCTATTGGGACTAGGGGAGTCCTGGCCAGCTGTGTGCCTGTGTGTGCACGACAGTCTGTACCAGCAACTGGCACCGGCCTCGGTGGCTTTTATGTCCAGGTGCCAGCAACTGGGGAGACTGGGATCCAGGGCCAGCAACTGGGCAGACTAAGTGTCTGAGCCCAGCTGACAGAGGGATCCACCTTGTACATATGTGTGTGTGTGTGCGTGTGTGTGTGTATATATATATATTTTCTCACTAGTGGGCCTCCATCCTGCTCAGCCAGAGAGGGGAGCAGGATGAGGCTGTTGGTGCTGCCTGTGTTCATGTGAGTGCTGTGTTTTATCTGTGTGGCCAGCTATGTATATATGTGGTGTATGCAAGTGCTCCGTGTGCTGTACCTATTGGGACTACATCTTCAGCCTTACTACTGATTGGACCTGGGGACATGGAGCTGCATCAGCCTCACCCCTCTCAGGCTGTCAGATCCAGCATGATACATTTTCCTCTAATATTAACGCACTAAGAAGGCAGAGCAGACACATAGCAACCTTTTCCACAATCTGTAGAACCATCACTGATTTTTTTCAACAAGTCTCTACATATATTTCAAAATATTTACATTACTACAAATTTAAAAGGCATAAAACATTCAAGCATAGAAATTTAATAACAACTTCTGAAGGTTTCTCCTACAACAAGAATGTAATCAAGGTAAATAAACCTAAGATTAAAAAGCGCCTCACAGCTTCATACTCAGATTCCACTCATTTCACTGGGAGCTGTGTCTATAGAAGCTACCAGAAACTGATAAATTTACATCAAGTAAAGGTAACTCACTGCTAAAATTTCACTCAGTATTTCACTTCAAATTACTCATACTACTTATGTAAAGTTAACATTACTTATAATTTTTCTTCATACAGGTGGTCATTGTACAGGGTAAACATACTGTTACATTTCACACAGGCAACTCTGACATCATCATTTTGGTAGATGTCATTTCGCAATGCTTTTGGTAACGTAAAAACCTTGTGTGATTGTGCCACTCTGAATATTTGAGCAAAACTTATACTCAGTTTTACAGAGCTTCATGCTAGAAAAACAAATAGACCCAGTCCATAATACCCTACAGACTAAATAGCCCATTTGGTCTTTAGTGGAAATTTTCTCCAATAATAATTCAATGGCCCAATGCATCTTGTCAAAGATCAAATCAACCTTTATCTGGCTAAGCCTTTTGTCTAGCATATACATTACTCAAGAGTAAGGACACTTAAAACGTCCCATTTATTTTAAAGGGAGAGATATTTTATACACAAGTGTAGTTTCAGAAGGCCTGCTCACGCAGGTTACAACTGAACTGTGTTACAAGGTCTTTTTACTAAGTAGCAGTGGTTTTGAATCACATCATGTTAGATTTTTCTTCCAAATACAAGTATAGTGAGGCATTTTAGAAAAGCAAAACTGACCAACTTATTTTAAAAAAAGCTATAGGCTTTCCTCAGTATTCCAGAAGCACAACTATAAAATAACTGCTTTATTGACACACCATTTATTAGACCTTTTCATTGCATTTAAGGAAAGAGATTACTCACATGGCTTGCTGATAACTAACTTTCCTAGTTGGGTTTCAATCTTTTCTACATAATCCACAGATAACCAAAGGAAAATGATCATTGTTGAAGAACAGCCACCATCACTTCTCCACAAGCCAAACCTTCTCAGATCCAGAGTATCCACTGTCAGCTTAATATTCTTATTAAGAGCCACTGGAGAAAACAGAATTTAAAATAACCGTATCTTTCACAGCCATGGATAGTTATAAAGTCATACATGTTACAGTAATTACATGCTAAGACATAAGTGTATTAAAACAGTACTTGTAGATCTCAAATGTGTTGAGAATTTAGTATTTAAATCAGTTATATTAAACTATGTAAAACAAAGTTACCAAATTGTAACACCAAAAGCTACACATCTAAATGCAAGATTCTTCATGGAAAAATTTGTATTTTTGCTCACAATAAGCACAGTTAATACCTACAAATATAGAAAAAAATATTGCAAATCATGAACTTCTCTTTCCTTTTAGTCAATCCCATTCATAACTGCTCACAAACCTTCTACAAGATATAGAAACCACACATCATCTTTGGAAAATGGACTGAATGCAAATCTACAGTTATAGTCCTCTTAGCTTTAGTCAGCTCATACATTTTTGTTTAATAAACCTAAGGGTCTAAAACCCTAATCTGAAAAGATTAATGTTTCACCTCAACAACATGCATAGTCAGACTTACTATAGTTCAACACTTAATATATGCAGGAATGCAGGAAGCAAGGCCATTAAAACTGCAAGTTCACCTTAAAATTTTAAGAAGCTGCTAAGTTATTAATGCTTACACTGTAGACACTGACACTTTTATTTATTGAAAAAATGAAATTTTAAAAATTATTTAATGTCTTTGTGAAAGCAAATAAGATTATAAACTATTCACAATATAAATATGTACTGACTATTTTAATGCAATACTTTAAACATATAGTTAAGAGAAGGCTGAAGAAAAAATTCTCTTACCTTGAAATGGGATCGTAATGTACTTGGTTGTAAACTGAAATAAGATTTAAAAAAATACGAATTAGTTTGCTTCTTAAAAATTGATTAAAACAAAGTAAGAATTTTTAATTATCTGCACATCTTTATTTGCTTATAGCCAAATAAACTGAAAATAATATCATAGAATCATTTTGGTTGGAGAAGACCCTTAAGATCATTGAGTCCAACAATTAACCTAACACCACCAAGTCCAATATGCCTAGTTTGAGACTTAATATTGGCTATTTCACCTAAAACAACACTCCTAAATACATACTGCAGAATCTAAATGACAGCAAAGTGACTTCCAGGGGTGCTAAGCACTGAGAAATAAGCAGAAGTTGCAGAGCTGCCTACGGACTCCTTAAAAAGAAAAAAAAAAAAAAAAAAAGATGAACAATTGGGACAAAAGGAGCTTAAGCACCCCATGATAAAGACTGTCAGCTGCACTATTTGAATTAAGGACACTATATAAATGGTCCAACACTGGGCTGTTACTTTGCTATTTACATTAACCTTTGAATTAAAGGCCTTCAAAGTTTCCACTTACTTGCTGCTATGGCTACATAAAGAATGCTTTACTGTCACTTTGACAGAAGGTTGTCATATACACTGAGAGAAGAGGTTTCTCTTACATTACGACAGCAAGCGCAAGAACAAAGTTGTTTTTTTCCAAGGAAAATTTTCACTTTCCACCTAAAAGCATTAATTCTAAAAATATTTCAACTCATCCCTCAAATGATTTTGGCATATTAATTTAGAAAATTTCTATTAAATGTTTTCATTACTGCATGAGAACTGCTGCACAAAACTGCTGTTTTGTGAAAAGCTGAAATTATTATTACAATCCAAGATTCCAAAATGTCTTACTGCAAGCAAAAAAAGATATACATGTTCAAACATTTCTTTTTCAGTTGCAATATATAGAATGAGCCTAGTCAAAGACCTGTTGAAACTCCTGCAGCTGGTACTCCATTTGAAGTACACCTTCACTTACATTTCTACACCCTGTAAGTAGCATGTTGCCTATGTGCTAATGCTTTTAGCATTGGTTTTTATGCTCTTTAAAGCTACAAAACAAGCAATTTTCTGTTTAAAAGGCAAGATTAGTGCATAGTATATATCTGAACTCTGATTGCTATGGATTACTTCAATATCTGTACTATTTCTGAGAAAAGTAATTGGTGTTTATTTGAAGTGACATTGCCATTATTTTCCATTAGAATTCATTAAAAGCTTCGTCAGTATGATTTCTGTTCCAGTACAGCATTTATACAGAACCTTTACCTCTGAAAACTAGGGCCACAGAAAATCCCTGTTAGGTTTTCTACTGACAGCAATCCAAACACACAAGGTAATGGACTATACACTCCACCATTTAGCCAAAGCAATTTGATGCAACAATAATCAAAACTCAGTGCTTCAACATTAAGCACCACTAGCTTTGCTTAACTAGAATTTTAATTTTTACATATTCCTAAAATATCACCATAATAGAACTACTTACCCTAGCAGGACCTGTTGATAGCCATTTAAATTTCCCAATGTATAGACTATCAAATTCAACATCCAATGCTGGGTTCATCTGTTTTCTAGGTGTGCTTCCAGAAGGTAAGCTGATAGGACATTTATCTTCAATTGACGCTGTTAAAAACTGGGGGGAAAAAAAAAGTATATTTACTATAGGGCTTTAAATGAGATACTTCCCTCCTGTAACCTTAGGAATTTTCTCTTCATGTTTGTAAGAATTTACTCCCCAAACCAACGTCCATATAAAAACTCCGTATTAAAAAGCTATAAATGTTATTACAATCATTACTGGCAATGTCCTTAAGGGCCTAACAGTATCTTGCTCCACCTCTAAAGATCCTTGAACTTCTCCATGCACTGAATTACAACAGAAGACTGGACGACAAGGAGAAACTACTGACTTGGACTACAATCAATAGAAAACATTGTATGGAAAAAAAACCTTTTCACAGACATATCTTCATCACGTCTCCCTCTAGCTCAGGTTACTATTTGATCCTTCCTGTTTTGTAATATTAAACATTTCCAAATGTTTATTTTCAAAATGTGAAATACATTGTTATGTTGCAAGAACACTCAAGCTTCAGAGCCAGAGATCTTCTCTGAAGACTGTCCAGAATTCTATCTGTGAAATCAATTACTGCAGCTACTGCTTGTTGCTGGGACTAATCACATCTGCTCTAAGCATTTCACTTTTGTCCTAACATGCAAGAAAAAATAAACATTGGAGAAATAAATCAAAGGGTTGGCATAACAATACATAGGCCAAATACTGGACTACCTGCTCTGTGTGACTTTCCATCTTGTCTTCCAATTGCTTTGCTGAAAAACAGAAGTCAGACTGCTGGTCTGTTTCTTTATTCTCAGTGGTATTATCCTGCAGCAGCTCTGTGCATTTTGGTTCAGAAGGTCCATCTTCATCATCACTGGAAAGGACAACTAAAGAGGAAAAAAGAAGTATACATATACTACAAGACACAGACTTGAGAATATTTCATTCATTGTGGATTTCAGATAAGCAAAGAATTCTCTCTTGCAGTATGTAGTATCAAAGTACATTGCCCAAACCAATCAAGGTCTGCGTGCATGAAAGCATATGCAACAGGTACTGCTTTGTATCTTTATTAACGCTTTTTACCCAAGATTCTCAAAATTATTTGACTATTAAAAGAAACAGGCCACAACACAGCTGCTTCAAAGAAGAAAGAACATTTCTTCTCAGTTTAAGCATCCTTAAAAAGTACAAGCTTGATTTTCCATAGCCACAAAATCAGCTGCAAAATAAGGCCTGGAATTTGAAAATCCTGCTGTCTATCCTGTTTCTCAAGTACAAGACCCTTTACACTCCAGTAGATGTCACTGGCACTAGGCACTGTTCTCTAACCTGCACAATGCATTACAAACAACATGATCTCTGTCTTCAATATTTTGTTCCATATGTTTCAATTAGTCAGTCATGCATGAGTTCTCCTAGTACCTAAGCCTACCAATAGTAGTTGTCAGCAGCACAGATACAGTACATACTTGGGTCAATTGAAACACGTTGCCGATTACCCCTGCAGATTCTGTTCCGCAGCTTGCTCAGGTACTGTGATGTGTCCATCTTTAATTTCCTGATGGTACTAACTCGTGGTGAAATCACATCCTCACTGGTGGCAGAAAGCTGTTTCTCTGACAAATTTCTGGGAGGACACTCTGAGCCAGGTTCCTCTGTGCAGCTGGGAGCAGGCCTTAAGTGATTGTGGGTGGAAGTGTCTGTACAGTCTCTCTCTAATGGCTGGGGAATACAATCCAGCACCAGAACTGTATTAGATCTGTGACCTTGTGCATCCTCACAGGGTGTTCTGCGGCCCTGAGACCGAGTTGAACTCAGTCTTTGCTCCTTCTAGAAAACAGGAATCAGAGACAGGATATATGTTTATTTCTTGACATTTCTATGATGGTTCAGATCAGTGATCACTGAGACTTAGCTATGTGATAGACAAAATAATTATATCTTAATGCAACTGCATTTAGAGCTCAAGTTAGGGTGATTTCTCCCTCCTTGTATTCCAAAGGTTATTACACAAAGGCATGAGGGACAATCTTTTAAAAATCTACTATGACCCCCATTCAAACTGAACAAGAAACGATTTCTGATTTTTTAGCAGCTCTCTCACTGTCTGACACTGAAAGACCAAGCACCAGTGATGTTCATTACTTTGCAAACGTGTGGCTGGGTCAACTGCATGAACAGGACTTGGCAATTACCTATTCCTGTGGGGTTTTAATCAGGTTACAGAGATGCCTTTATTGTATTCAAATGTTTGAATATAAATCACAGTTTGTACTTGACTGACTGATTCCCTCAGTCTTTTTTCTTTTTTTTTTTCCCCTAAGTCTTAATGACAGATAAGAATTAAACTTTAGGGATTAATACAATAGACTGAGGAGGAGGGAGAAGGATGACATCTGCAAGATTTCAATAACCCCAGGTATACTTTGCATTTTTTGTATCAAAGTCCCTAATTGGTTCTATACCATCTGTGAAAGAAGCTTCACTTAAGTAACTAGATGCCTTATTTCCAAAGTTGTTACGCTCCATTCTCCCATCTGAAGGAAACACTGTCATTCATCTCTCACAACCTTTCTGCCACAACAAGAGTATTCTGATGTTGCGGACAGAAGTACGTATACTCACTCTTCTTGATGCACCACTGAACTACTTTCCCCCAACAGGTACAACAGTATCCCTAGATACCCTAATTATTGGTATAATTCTTTTATTTTGGATGTTGCTACTGCTGCTATTGAAGTATGCGTGCATGTGTGTACACAAACACATACATTAAAATTAAGTGCAACTTACAGACAGTAGAAGTGATTTTTCTGGAATGTGTACATTACAGTCATCAGAAATATGGCCACTAGATCTTCTTTTCCTTTTCTCAGAATCAAAAGAGCCAGATTCCTTCTGACTAAGAGTGGTACTGTTCACGTATCTGCTCCTCTTTTCCAGTTCATCATAGTTCTTGTTTTCTGTGTCAGAAGAAAAAAAGTTATTTAATGGGTTATCCTCAAAAAATTTTGTATTTCTTCATATCTGTCTTAAGTAAAATGCACGGAAGCAGATACCTTCCATGACAGTTCTTTCCTTTTTAATTGTGTGTGGCTGCCAAAATATATTCCCTAAAATAATTAAGGAAAGATTATTATTGCACGACTAATTAAGATAAGTGTAAAACCAAATTCATAGTTCCCTTCCAAGTAAGAATTAGCATTCCATACTCCACAGTCTTTCTTTTATCTTCTGCTGCATGCAATATTCTCCATTCCTGTTCTAATCTGCAAATACCAGTATTAAAAAGATACTACGTTCTCCCTGCTGACTCAGCATAGAGCTTATCATTCAGCAGTAAATATGAACATTGTCATATAGCATAAACATTTTAGCAGGGTTCACAAACCATTTGAGCATTCTTGATGTATTACATTCTTGAGTATAAAAGACTTCTTATAAAATCACAATTACAATGGTGCAGTGAGGCTTCCCTCAGTTTCCCTTTTCTTCCACAGGTCTCATTCACCATAGCTTTATTCCTATTTAAAAACAGCTATTTGATATATTTTACCATATCTGTATGTGTTTCCTCAAAATGCAGTCTTTTACACTGCGTGCCTGTTTTGTTTCTATGCTCTCCTCATAATACTAAACTAAAAAAAGAAAATTTCCCAAAATTCTCCAAAATTCATATTTAAATGCCAGATTATTGCTCACTACAAACCTTTCTTCTGCAGCTCCCGTCTTCTAAAAGTGAAGGCATTATTTTTTTCTTGTTCCTTGGAAGCCTTGGTCAATTTACACAGATCATCTGTCTTTCTCAGGCAATGCTCAGACCTGTAAAGAATATTAACTATGACTTATCTTTGATTTTGAAAGAATACTGAATGAAAATCCCAACAGAAACAAGGGTTGGTTAGACCACAAACTTCTGCCTCTCTTGTAAGCATGTGGAGCTTGGCAAATGAAACACAAACTAATTCAGTCCCTGTCATGGAAATACACAGATACTCTAACATTATTAATGACATTGATGCTTCTAAAAGGTGCAAAGTATGAAAATCTGACATGCTTGACATCAGACACTAAAATATTATTTTGCTGTAAAGCATGACTGCAACAAGAACACGTAACAAGAAAAGAAAGAGAGAACGACAGTTAGTTGAGTGTAGCCTTGCCTTTGTCATGAATGCAGTGGGAATGAGGCAATGTAGTATATTTTTAAATAAGATTTAGAACTGCTAACAGAATCCACTGAGTAAGTTCCTCCAATGAGAAAAGATTTGAAATAGAAATTCCTGCTCAAAAGGGCCTGAAACAGTAACTTCGAGGGGGGGGGGGGGGCGGGACAGGACATGAATGACGAAGAAACAGAAACGGATTACAGTACGAGAAACTAGGCAACCTACAGGTGTAGGTTGAGTTGTAGTTGAGTTTGCAGTTTCATTCTAAAAAGAAGGACATGTAAGAAAGTAATCAGTTTGGGTTTTTTTAATTAGCTTTTTTATAAATAAGAGAATGTATTCAGGAGGTACTGACAGACTGAACAGTATGGCATCCTCACATTTGAGGTCTGATCTTGTAAACATACTCTCAATTTCTCTGGAGGCTAGTTACAGCTGACAAAAGTCTACATAAGTGTATTTTGGTTTCTAGTGTATGCATTAGGATAACATTTAGTCATATGTTCATGTGATATTTTCTCACATGAACTTAATTATATTCAGTACGCAAGACTTCTCTTCTGAAAATTTATCAGGGTTACAAGATAAAAGAAACTAACCTTAATGACCTCTGCTTCATCTCCTGTGAGAGTTGGAAAATAAAAAAGAAAATAAAGAAGATTTCATAGATAAAGCAATTTAATGCTGCTCTGGGAAATCTGTTCCATTCCTCCTTTCATCACCTCACTTAAACCAAAGGAATTTTGTGTTCATTGTTTTATAATGTGCCTAACTCAGAATGTTGCAGTCTCCGATTTGCAAAGAACTAAGCAATCATCACAATGACTGCAATCACCAACAGCTGAGCCTGGACTCATAAAGAACAGCACCAACCATGGGAAAGAACTTGCTTGACATCTTTAACTACATAGCCAAAACTGTTAGACACTTTCTGAAGATGCCTATTCTTTAGTGCTGTATCTGTAGGTGAAAGTATCATTGCTCTTTGGGAATACTGTAAAGACAAATAAAGATTTCCAGAGTGCTCCGATACTACAGCGATGAACAGTATATAAGCACCATGAAGAAATTACTGATTATCTTTCCATTCAAAAAGAATCATGAATTGAACCATATACAGAAAAAGTGTTCGGTAAGCACTATTATTCATTCTGTATATTGAATGAGACAGAGTCTTCCACAGGTCAGGCACCTTTAGTTCTGGAATAACCTCACTACAGAAGACTTGATTTTGGAACCCACATCTCTCTCTCAACTTAAATATTTGTATGCATAACAGCTATATAGATTTGACTGCCTTAAAAGACCATACAAAACCATTAAGTGTTTTTTAGCATTTGTTTTACACCAACATCACAATTCAGGCCTTTCAACAACAGGAAATATTTCAATAGGAATGCTTCTGCTAATAGACTTCCCTAAACGTATTTACTCTATACACAAATTCTGCACATTTTATTTTCACTTCCAATCTGCTGATAACTCAGTTTAAAATGCACCGCTTAACAGATATTTGCATAACCTAAAAAGCTATGGCAGTATATACTGAAGTGTTCTCAACAGCCATGAGAAAAAAGTAGGAAACACACTTTAAAACCCTAAGTTTCTTTACATTTAAAACCTACCTCAAATTCATTAGTTATACTGATAGGTCAGTGGTGACTTAAACAAATGCATTTCACACTGAGTTGCAGTGAACAAGCAATGCAAAATCCACCAATTCTGTAATACCAAAAGCAAGAAAGGAAACAGGGAACTCGCAGCAAGTTTTAGCTGATAGAGAAAGGTTAACTAATTACCACCCTCTTCTGATCATACACAATTCTTTGACTTAATCTGAAATTTCTATAGTACAAAACTGGCACAATTTTCAGTAAAACAGAGCATGCATTCTAGCTACCCTGACAATACAAAAGAATCTCTATATGGCCATGTGCATATATATGCATCACCATTATAAGGGGGGAGCTTTTCCTCTCCTCTGAAAGAAGAGACCCCAGAAGAATCAGTGCCACGTGTATCTTATGCACAAACCTTAGTTACAGAGAGGTGACTGGGATGAAACCACGTCTCTGTTGAAATAATTCCTAAATTCTCCATTTCCCATGTGATATCTATTACAACTTGCACTAATGTGCTGGTCACTGGGGAAGGGTGGTAAATCCTCCTAATGTTGGTTCCTGCTAATAACAAGCCTTTTATTTAATTCACCAGAAAAAGCATATCACAGGAATGGAAAATTAATCCTTCAAACAATGAATCACTCCAAATCTAAAGCGAGTACACCAACTACTAAAAAAACTGACTAGTTTTGTCCTTGACATTCTTGTGCTTGACATAAAACTCAACGGCTGCCCTCCAGATATGAGCTTGAAAAAACATGCAAGATATTTCCTCATATTTAGAGAGTTACATACAAGAGTTCATGTCTTCCTTTCTATGAACCCACTACCTCCCATCATCCAAAACAATAGCAAGTGGAAAAATCACATACTAAAAATTATAGATATTAAAGATTTTGTAGTAAACACCCCCCCCAACAATCCAAACTCCCCACACTTTAGTCAGCCTAAAGTTATGTAAAACTGTTTATTAGCAACAAATGTAATACTTCCAAAATGAGACAGTCTAACTGTTTTAAATCCCTCATTTAAATTGCAGCTTTGTCAGATTAATTTCAGCAGCAATGGGGATCCTAACAGAAACGGAAAAAGGAATTCGTACTAATTTAGGTTCTCTAAGGTGTTCATGTATCAGAATGAGGAGTATGACTTTCTTTTCTCAAGACTTTTTAACATTTCTTTAACCTGGGAACTGTTGATTATTCCTGCCCTCACAAATCATTTTTCTCTTCCTTCCTCTTTCTATTTTCTTCCCCCAAATTTCTTGCTATTTGTTCCTGTGGGTACTTTGCTGTTGAACAAAGAGGCAGCCATAAAAGACAAGAGGAAATAGCTACTCGGAATTCAACTGCCATCTTAGACCAAAACAAACGTTATATAATTCTAATATCTGATTTCTGCTAGTTTTATATGTTAAGCGTTATTGTGATGCTCAGTCAACCTAAACATAGGAAGAAAAAAGGAAAAGGAGATGTTAAGCAATGAGAGGAGACACACAGAGCCCTTGAACAATGGCACTCTATTGGGATTGAGACCACTGGTGGATGAGTGTGAAAAGAAATGAACCATCACAGAGAGGAATTTGGAGAAGTTTTGCAAAAGAAGTTACTTGAAATCATGCTAGAACCCATTAACAGCAACAAGAAAGGAAGATTTTGGTTCTGGACACAAAACCAAATTAAATGTGTTTGAATTACTTGGCCATCTTCACAAATCAAAACACTGATCTATTGCAAATGGAAATTCCTTCTATGAAAGAAAAGTAGCCTATTAACATCAGGCAGAGCAAATCAGAATAAATGCAATGTTAAAACAGCTCATTGGAGTAGCATGTTAGTTTGCACGCAGGAAATTGATCTCCTGCTTCAAGACAAGACTATAACAAAAATTGTTTCAGGGAAATTCTTTTCCATTGTGAAGTTACGTAATTTCAGGAATACTGGCAAAATCAGCAGTGAGTAACATACCTTTTAGACAGAAAAGAACTTTCATGAGGAGAACTTAATATTTGACATGTCTGTAGGCTGGCAATAGATGATGAGGGTAGTTGACCCGATTGTAATTTGTCAGCATCAGATAAATTTGCATCAATTATTACGTGGCTGTCTATGTATTTTCTTCCAATTTTCGTCCTCAGGACATTCGTCAAGATAACTTTGGGTTGCCTGCCATATATATAACAGTAAATCATAAATACTGCACTGAAATCTAGAGAGAGAAACTTCTTGTTAAATTAATGTATCTTACAGGCTTGATAATAAAACATCATTACTTTCAGTCTGTTAAGAGACAAAACAAAATCGCACTAAGGAACTTAAAATCCCAGGTAAACAGATAAACATAAAAAAGCAACAAGAGACCAGGGTAAGAAACGCTAGCCATATAATTTCACCTTAGCCAGATACAATTCACACTGCATCGCCTCGAACACATCATCTAAGTATTGTATAAAAACTGATAAATGCTTATCTCTAAATAGCTTTCATGCATTATCTGTACATATTTCTCAGAACTATGACCCCTTAAGCCAGTTCTCCTATTTTCATGAGTAGTCTGAAACAGTAACAGTGAAAATACACCTTGATACATTCTCTGAGAAAAAAGGGCAGTTAAATGCAAGTGTATTCTTTTCACAAGAATAAAAAAGCAAACAACCTTGATTTTCCTGTGAACAAGAAGCCTCCAGTAAAACAGACTGAATTTTCTCAAGCATTTAGTCAACAGGTAGAAAAGTAGCACATACACAAAAAGGTAGCATTAGATTTTGTTCCCCTTCTCCCCTTCCAGGTGGCACTCTACAGAATAACAATAGCATTCTACAGAATTACAATAGTAAGGCTCAGAAAAACATCCGCAAGCGTTAGAAGAGACAAGCATCAAAAATAAGCTAACCACAAATATCAATATGCAACTGCCTACTTGAGCACACATGTGTAGGAGCAGCACAACTTATTTCATACAATGCCACTGCAGCCAACTTGTTGTATAGCCCTTGATTGACCCGCTTAGTTTCTCAAACTGTGGTTTAAATTCTACCACTTCTATTGCCATTTATTTTGGATTAGGACATAATGCCATGGCCTTTTTTGAATCTGTTATGAAGAACATTGTCTTTCAGGCATCAACTGCATAATTCTCCTGTTGTCTGTATTCATCCACAAAGCACACTCCAGCACAGACTGTGTGATGTCTGGGGAGCACTCAGATCTCCTCTTGCACTGAGATGTAAATTTGCTTTTAATCAGGAGACTACCTTACAGACAAGACATTGCAGAGGCACACAGGTGATAAGCAATGAGGATATAATTGAGAGGAAAAGTCTAATATAGAAGAACACTGTAGTCTGAATGTAACCTCCAATGAAGGAAGTCCCTAAACTGCTTACCATCAGAAACTCAGAGAGAAAACTCAGTGGAAAAAGCAGTCACTCTAGTGGTACTTTTCCCTGTATGGAATATGGGTATCTGCAATCGACTGCTGCCTGGGGGGGGATGGGAGATACTGGACTTAATATGGATTTCTTCTGACCCCTTAAGCCAGTTCTCCTATTTTCATGAGTAGTCTGAAACAGTAACAGTGAAAATACACCTTGATACATTCTCTGAGAAAAGAGGGCAGTTAAATGCAAGTGTATTCTTTTCACAAGAATAAAAAAACCCAAACATTTTGAGAGTCCAATGGCTGAATCAGAATTAACTGGTCTTGTCAGTACAGAGCCATCTAGAAGCCATCTGATCAGAAAACCCACTAGAGCGTGCCTGGCACCATCTCTCTCAGTGATTACCAAAAGGAACCAGGTACAAGGGAATTCAGTCAAGTCAGATGACATGAGAATATAGTTCATGAACAAGACAGCTGTAGTACAACAAAGAATTTTCTCATGAAAAAACAACTGCAAGGAAAATTATTTTGCTTAGTGACACAAGGCAAAGACAACCTACCTTTTAGACAGAAAAAGGCTTTGGAGAGTAGGGTTTAAAATTTGCCATATCTTTAGGCTGGCAGCAGATGACGAGGGTGGTTGATCTGACTGCAGCTTGCCAGCATCAGAAAAATTAGCACCAGTTTTAGGTTGCGCCTGTGTGTATTTTCTTCCTATTTTCGTCCTCAGGACATTCGTCAAGATAACTTTGGGTTGCCTGCCATACATATAACAATAAATTAATAATAGGGTGCTGAGAACTTCTTAAGTCACATGAATTCAACAAAACTTTTCTGTGAGTTTACTGTCTCTGCATCATACCTTGTATCTTCAGTAGAATTAAGTTCAGTTCCCTGACAATTTCAAAAAGAACTGCTTTGTGAGAAGAGGAAACAAACACATCTCTTGATCAGGACAGCCTTTCAAGGTTTCTTCTGGCATCAATGACTAACACATCCATATGTGATTCTGAAGAGGTAAACTTTCAGTGCAAAAGCATGGAAATTTTGGTGCATCTTTTTATTGCAAAATGTTGAAAGTGGTGTCACTACGGCCTTACAAACTATTCTGAAAGTGTACACATGAGCATTTGCAGGATACGAAAACAAGCACTCCTATTGTGGCATCTTATTTTAGAACCATGAATATTATTGGTTCCCGTATCACAAATTAGATTGATCTTGCTGGAGGGGGGGAGGGGGGGAGAAATCAAGAAGCTAGTGCAATCTCTCAGTTTTAAAGCTCCAACTGATTTCTATTCAATTTCACTAAAGAAATTGCATACAATTATGAATTAAAAAGGTAGTAAAAACTCCCTATTGAAGTTATTCAAACAAGTATCTATACTTTGCTGATTCTGTTAGATTGGTACTGAAGTCTCCACATAAAGAATTAATTCTGTAGCATGACCAATAATTTGGACAGTTTCCTTATAAGCTGGTATTATATATCATAGATGATTTGTCAGGATTGACTTTATTTTCAAACAGATCAGAATTGGACTTGTTTCCCCAGGGCTGGTCCTAAGAGGACACTGAAGTTCAGGCTCATTTGTTGGTTTTTAAAAAAATCACTGAGACAAGAATTGCTTTTCCTATTGCATGTCTTGCATAACAAACTAAATCGTTCACATTGTAAAGCAAGAATCCTTCTTTTATAGCTACAGAAAACCTTTCACTACTCGCATAGCTGTTACATGCATGCTACAGTGACAATTCTTAAGCAAATGGCTGCTGTTCCTCAGTGGATTGACAACTGTGCAAGCAACTTTCAGGAAGTTATAGTTGTCCCACTGACATGCTGCACTTGACTCAACAGCATGGTTACATGGTGCCTAGTGGTAAATAAATATAGGTATGGCATGAAAACTGCTGAAGAACAGATATGCAAGTTGGTGAGGTGCCTGGAGCACAAGTCTTATGAGGAGCGGCTGAGGGAACTGGGGCTGTTCAGTCTAGAAAAGAGGAGGCTGAGGGGA
>JANHGO010003811.1:0-25212 GCA_024606505.1 Aquila spilogaster | reverse complement strand
AGGGCACACTGCTGGCTCATGGCCAACCTATCATCCACCAGGACCCCCAGGTCCCTCTCCTCAGAGCTCCTCTCCAGGCTCAGAGCTCCTCTCCAGAAAGTGATAAGAAAAGTGATAAGCACTCAAGAATTCCAAAGCTACGTGTTTGCCAGCTATGAGAACAACCTCTCCAACCTCCCATCCATCTGGACTGGGGTAGAGCAAAAAGGTCATTTAGTGTGGGTGTGCTTTGGTATGATTATGTGGGGAGCTCGCTTTTGGGTCAAGCACAGCAATAAGGCTGGTGGTAAAGTCTGAGCCTAGGAGACATGAAGGCTACAGTGCCATCCTAAAACAGGTGGTATTGAGTAAGGTAGGACAAGGCAGAACTACTTAAGAGGACTTACCTGAAAGTATGGCAAGGAAAACTACCCCTGTGGCTTGCAGCTGCCACTGTATCTACAAGTGGGGCTTATATCTGTAGAATGAGCAATGTACAGAGGCAGGGGAGCCACAGAGGTCGGGCAAGTGGAAAGTGAGGACACCTGAGAGCTGATTGAAAAGGGAGAGTGGGGCTGAATGGATGCAGTGGAACTGCTATTGCTAGTCAGCAGAGAGGTAATTTAGTTTTGGGGAGCAAAAAGAGAGAGAAAGTGGTGGGCAGAGGACTTGGAGGAGTATTGGTTGACCCACTCGGAATCTCCTGTATGTGAAGCACGGGAGATTTACTGTCACAAAAAGCAGAAGTGAAATCAAAACCATTTCTTGATGGGCAGGGTTTTTTTTTTCCTAAGCTGTTCTAAATTACAGGTTTTGGCACATGTTGAAGCAATAACTACATAATTAACATTTAGTAAATCCCTTTCTGCATTCTTAATTATACCTCCTTTTACACACACAGAGCCCGCATCTCCCTTTATAGCACCAAGCAGAGTTGCCAAGTGTTTGGCATGTCTTATAGTTGCTACTGGAATTGACTTTAAAATAGTATCCGAGGTGCCTTATATCGGCAGGATCAAAAAGTGAGCTTCACAGAGACAGCACAACAGCTTCTAATTGTGGTTCCACTGGGTACCCAGCGCGAGTTGCAGATTAGTTTCCTGTTGCGATGGCAAAGCACTGCCACCCAGCTGGAGATGTGAATATGTTCCCTGCTCCTGACCATGCTGCCTTGCTCCTTAATTGCCAGGGTGGAATTAAATTGTTCTTCCTGTTGCACTTGTGATGAGAAGTAGATTTCCTTGAATCTACACTGATTAATGAAGAAACACCGAAAAGCACCAAACTCCAATTTCAATCAGTTGGTCTCCTTATTAAATGTAAAGATCTAATTTTATACTTTGCTGTTTTCAGATTGATCACCCACTGGCTGAAAATATTGAGCGAGAAGCTTTTCATCTCTCTTCACGTCTCATTAGTGCACCGTATCGCAGAATGGTGCGAGCTCTTGTCTTCTCATTAAAGCACAAACCTGAAATCCGAGCAGAAGTCAAGACTGGCACGCTCACCGTCCCTGCATTTGTACAGAGCCATAAAAAGTGAGGTGTCGTGCTTGATGCCGAGCGAGAACTTCATGTGCCTGCATCTCTGTGGAACTGGGAACCCTTTCTGTCACAAGGGGAGTGCCGAAGTGCTGACAGTGTGACTCACTTGGCTGAAGACAAGAACTGCTAGTGATGAAAGTGGTGCTTTAAATCTGTGTGGGGTTGCTGCACAAAAAGTTTCTTCTGCTCTGCTGTATATTTTCCTGGTACAAAGCCATCCCCGCTCACTCACCTGTTTCTTCCGTCAGTTTGTCATACCTCAGCTTGGCTCCATCCTTGATGTGGATCTTCAGGTGTAATTAGCTGAATGGGATAAAGGACCAGCTCTGCGATGTGCTGGTGGAAATAGTGGGAAATCGGGGTCATTGTTTCATGGGAGGAGGTTCCTAATGGATAACTGCAAACCCTCGTTAATCCTAAAGCAGCCAAGTCTGCTGCAGCTGGGCCCTGTTTAGCCAAGCCGGGTGATTTTCCCTGCATCCACAGTGGGACACAAAATGGGTTTCAGTGATTTTTTATCCATCCTTCCATAGGCTCAGTCATCCTGTAGTGGTGGGCATTTTCTGAAACCCTGGGGTGAAAATGAAATGCCCTGGGGTACAGGTGCTATCTAATACCTCTTCTTAATGAGCAGCTTGCTCTGACTTCCATACCTCACTCATGATAGAAATGTGGTGCTTACTCTTAGCGTAACATTTAAAAAAATAATAATAATAATAACTTGAGATGAATTTTTTAACTACAATTATGTTGTAAGGAAAATATTCCACATCCGGGCTTTTTTCTTCCGTAAAGAGCATGTTTGAGAATGATGGTGTATTCAGATTTAACCAACAAACTATTGTTTGAATTGCTACTAGTTGTTAAAACCTGGAAACCTTGCCTTTCATACTCTGGTTTCTTCAGTGCCACAAGTCATCTTGTTCTCTATGCTATTATTAAAGCTGTGACAGGCACAGTCTTTCTCTACTGGTAGACAATAAAGTGCTCTCTGTTCTCTGTGCGTGTACAAGGCACTGGTCACAATCCATTTTCTGAGTTAACGGGGTCGAGAGAGTCAAGTGCTGGGATGAGTGAAACCTGCTTGTTCACAGGCATGGGAACTGAAGGGTAATGCACCGTAAGGAGGTGTGCTTTGATCAGTCATGGTCAACGCTGATCTCAAGGGAGTCCCTTAAGAACAAATAATGCGGTGTGAAAATGATGCAGTAGTCGGTGTTCAGATCTTCATCCTAAAACTGGACTGGGTGTCAGTAAGTGGATCTGCTAAATACCTCTCTGAGCACTACAGCACCCAAAACACGGGTAGGTGTGCTGGAGACAGAAACTGCCAGATGTGAGTGGTGACTAAGGATAATACATCAGTAAAGACCTATCTCTTGATGACCGGTCCGGAGCAAGAGATGTGAAAACCCTCAATTTCTTACAAGTAATCAGATCCATTTCCCACTTAGCTTCAGACTGCACAGCTGTAATTGAATTCACCCATCTTGGACAGTCACAAAAGGGGTTCAGGATCAATGAGTGTCTCAGGTTTTGTTTCCAGAGCTGCAATGCCAAGACCCACTGTATAGAGGAAAGAGATGTGGATGCTTACTAGATACTATCCATAATAGTGCTGTAAAATTTAAAAGCAAGGTCACATAGACATAAACAAGGCTCTATACAGCCATCTCTTCTGGGTGACTTTATCCACATCCCTCTTGGCCCCTGACACCTTTCTTTTCTGGACACACTTCAGGGAGAAGCAGTTGTTGTTCCATCTATTTTGGATGCCTTTCAGCTCTTTGAAGCACACATTGCAGAGAAGATATTTTTTGGCCTCATTCTCAGTACATGCTGAGTATTTCTCTTTTGGGAATTAACTTCAGGAATGCAGAGTTACTGCACACCAGTAAACTCACATAAATTTTGTCTATTTTATGGCTAATACTTCCACAATTCTTTTTCCAAGGGACCTAAGCGCATAGCTCTGGGTCCAGCTCTTGCAGAGTGATGTTAAAGCAGCAGGGACACGTGGGATGAAGATACACTGAGAGGGGGAATTGGGAAAGATCCCCAAGGGCTGGGCTGGGGAGCTGCAGCACAGCGAGAAACGCAGACAACAGGGGAATGGTTTAAGGACTTCTGAAGAGCAAACCCACTGGTTTGGGAGGCAGCAGCGAAGGAGAGCTTCACCCTGCTGCAAATTGCTGGGGCGAAAGAAGAAGGGAGCAGGCGAGACCCTTCCCGTCCTTCCTGAAAGAGAGAGCGCAGCGCCTCGGCGTTGCTTGTCTTTTAAGAGGCTCTTCAAAGGTTTCTCCACAAAGAACCCAAACTTTTAGATCTCTCTCACTGGCAGCCCTGTGATCCGAAGGCTTTGCTGGGCTGGCCCTGGAAGAAGAGATGCTGAGATGAGGAGCAGCCCCAGATGCCCTCCCACAGCCCTTGGGGCCCTGGCTGCTTCTGGGGGCTGCAGAATCACAGTCCTGGCGCTGCACCCACCTCCGTCTGCAATACTGCCATGGTGGCAGACTCAATGCTTGGCTTACGGAACAAAAAAGGAGCTGTGAGGGCCCAGCCAGGCGGCTCCTGAACACCCAGCACCAGCATTCAGGGGAAACTGAGGCACAGAGGAGCTCCAGCATCCCGAAGGACGCAACCAGGGGAAGCGCGTGCCAGGGTTACGCTGCAATTAGCACTGCTCTAAATTCTGCTGGCAGTCCGCTGAGCAACATCTACGGTCCCTGTCAATTAGACTAGATTACAGGATAATCCTTGCTAATTATATATTATTGTACACCAGGCAGTTATCTCCCTATAAAAGGTGCCCCTATCATGGGCAGGCGCTCTTCCCACAGCACGGCCTGCCCAAACTGCAGGATTGCTTTTGTGCAGCCACCAGTTTGCCTGAGCTGAAATTTACACATTGTGACACCAATGGAGGGAGGAGAAGGAGGAGGAGGAGGATGCCTCGAGCCCAGACTCCCCAAACCCACCGCAACGCTGGCTTTGGGAGAGAGCTCCTCCCACGGCCAGAGCGTGGGAGATGCTCGGATAGGGCTGCCGGCAGCACACGTTCAGAGTGACCCTTAAGGCAATGCCATCCTTTGAACATAGCAGCTTCCCACGTTCCCCAAGCGCTCCGTTTCATCTCTGCACACCCAAACCCTGGGAGCACACGAGGATGACCTCGCTGTCCTCTGGGCCGTGACGGCCGGGAAATGGGAGAGACGGCTGCTGAAAATAAGCTGGGAAACAACAACTCCCGGTAAACGCTGTCCTTGCATTTTTAATCATCCATATGCTGGAGCCATTATGCTTCCCCAGCTGGCGGGGCTGGTGGCTGCTGCCTGCTCAGCTGTGCTTCATCAGGTACCTGCAGGGTAAAGGGGTGGCAATGGGCTGCGGGGTGTGCTGCTCCCCCATGGGGAAGGGTTTGGGGTGCTGGGAGAGAGGGCAGCTCTGGCTGTGTCCCCATGGCTGCTGTGTGCTGTGTCCCAGGGCAGCTGGCACTGCGTGCCCCATATAACGTGCCCTGAGGAGCATCAAGCAGGGAAGTGGGAGCCCAGCAGCTATGAAATTAATGGTAATGGGCAGCTTGGGGAGGGGATGCCTGTTTGGGAAGGGAGCACAGAAGCACAGATTAGAGGAGCAGAGCTGCCTCATTCCAGGCATTCTTTGAGAGAGAAAAAAAATAAGATAAAGAGTTAAAGCAGGTTCAGAGCCAGATTTCATGGCCCCTGAGCAGGACATGATCTCACTGGGGCAGTGGTGTACAAACCCTGAGCGTGTCCCATATGGCAGCACCTGCATCTGCTTCACGTTTGGGAAGCATTTCCTCTAACAAGCCCCTCATCACTGAGGCAGACTGCTGCACGCTGCAGCGTGCTTTCAGCCACAGGATGTGCTGGTGAGAGAAGAAAACGGCCCCAGAGGGAGAGTCACTGAAGCAGCGGGGTCTGCACCCAGTACCACCAATGGAAAAAGCTCAGTGCTGGGTACGGCACTGAGTAAAGCACCCAAGAGTGGTGTCCTGCAAAGAGGACAGCTTGGAAACCTTCCCTTCTTTCTCGCAGACACCAAGGTAACAGACCGGGCAGCAGTGTCAGAGCCTCACCGCCCTCTCAGCGAAGAGATGAACACAACATTCTTATTAAAATTAACTTACAAGAGCAGCATAGCTCCAGCCCCCGGTCACACCTCTCCTATGTCCTCCCAGCCCTCTCTGTTAGCTCTCCGTATAGCTCACGTGTTGTGTTGCATCACTTGCTGCAGCGATGAGCAAACCCCTGAAACCACCACAGCTCAGTGAGCACCGTGTGCACAGAGTCCCATTGATGAGAAAGGTTGCCTGAGGCCAGGAGGGTGCAGAGAGCCCGGCACTCCACCCAGCTACAAAGGGCTTCTGTCCAGCCTGGGAAGTGCCACACGGTGACCTGCCACCTCCCATGGATATAGGGAGGTGTTTCAGAACCATGGGGATGTGGCACTGAGGGATGTGGGCAGTGGGCATGGTGGCGTGGGTTGGGCTTGGGGTTCTCAGAGGTCTTTTCCAGCCCTAATGATTCAATGATTCTCTGAGATGTGGTGTACGGGCATCCAGAAACACCACCCAGAAGCACCCATATGTGCTGTACCCATCACCACACACCGAGGGGAGATGCTGACGTCTGCAGTGCGGATCCATGGCACCCACACCAGTAAGGATGGGAACATGGAGAAGGTTTGTTACAAATACTGCTATGTTTGGGGGTAGTTGCTATGTTCAGGAATTCGGTAATTGCCAGGATTACTTTCAGCCATCAGCAAACAGCGTTACTTTCCCGAACGCAGAGGCACCAGAGGGAAAACAAATTGAAGCAGGTGCGGGAATAGTTACGGAGCACAAGAAGTGCGTTCCTGAGCCAAATGGACAGATTGAGAGGCAGAGGAAAACTGATGGGAAGGGAAACGGCTGCTTACGGCCCACATCTCAGGCACGGGGATGAGGTGGAGGTTGGGCTCAGGCTTCGTTTCACCGCCTCCATTTCAGCAGCTGTGTTAGCGCTAAACTTGGGGCAAGGGGGGCACATTTCCAGCCTGAGTTTGCTACAGCAGCACGAGCCCGACCACGGCAATGACCATGAGCAGCCCAGCCAGGATGCAGATGCTGATGAAGACGATGTCGCTGGTGTCCTGGCTCTTGGTTTCGTGGGCATCCATCACTCCCGCCCCCCTCTGCTGCACATCCACCATGTGTTCTGCCTGGCTCAGCCTGCGCGGGTCGGGGCCAGCGATGAGGGACACGGAGGCTTCCTTCCTCTTGGGCTCGCACTGCACCTCGTACCGGTGGATGTCCTCCTGGTCGCCCGCTGAGAAGTCGATGTAGAGCGTGCTGACAATGATGGATGTGTTGTTCCGTCTCTGCAAGACAAGGCTTGAGGCTCCTCAGGGCTCATCTCCACAGGCTTGTGGAGACAGCTCAGGGCATCCACCCCAACCCATCCCCACCGTGCCCACGGATCACATCCCTCAGTGCCACACCAGTTCTTGAACACCTCCACGGAGGGTGATTCCACCACTCCCTGTGCAGCCTGTGCCCGTGCATCACCACTCTTACTGACTTCTTCCCAATATCCAACCTGAACCTCCCCTGGTGCAACTCGAGACCATCGCCTCTCATCCTATTGGCAGTTACCTGGGAGAACACACTGACGCAGCTCGCTATAACCGCCGTTCAGGGAGCTGTAGGAATGGAGGTCAGCCCGCTGCCCAGCTTGCTCTGCAGGAAGGTTTGCCAAAGCCTTACCTGGGACTCAGTGCCGCATGTGTCGAACCGGGTGTGTATCCTGAAGTGCGAACCGACCACTTGAGCCGCACAGGAGGGCATCCCCAAATACACCTTGTTCCGCTGCAGCTGGGCCAGGGCCTGCGTGGGGATCTGGATGTGGAAGTCCGTCCGCGTGCAGCTGATGTTCATGGGCACAACTGTCACGGCCAAAAACAAGACACAGTCGAGGTGCCACCACTGCCACCTTTCATGCTTGCTGTCCCCATGACACACGCAGCAGGCGCTGGTGGGGACAGTGGGGACACCGGCCTCATGGTTGTTATGCATAGCGTGGTACCAGCACGGCTGCCACAGCCACGGATTGAGCACTGATATGACAAGATGTGTTTTCAGGGGGAAAAAAGAGTGTTATTTGATTCAGCAGAGGCTTAGTACCTGCGCTGGGTACTGTGAGCTCCCAAGCGCTGGACAAACCCCATCACCTTGAACAGAAAGCAACGGATGCAGGAAAGAAGCAGGGAGAAAAAAAAAAGGCTCCTCTCCTTTAAAGTTCATCCTCACTGAGCTCAAACCAGGCACTTGGGCAGTAATGAATTATTGAATTATTCCAACTCCCTCTGAATCTCGGCCTTATGAAACTGGTAAGATGCAATAAAATCAATATGAAAAAACAGTGTCACTTTGCTACACTTAGTGCATTATAAAAACCATTAGAAGATTTACCAAATAACTAAAGTGCATTAGATGAAGAAGAGGAGGAGGAGAAAATGGATCCTCTCTCCTTGCATGAAGGCTCTCATTCCAGTGGCCATAAATCACACACGCCCCACCCAAGTCACCTCGTGGGGCCAGACAAAAGGAAAATATCTGCAGGAATGAAGAGTTACGGAGACCGAGATGCCCCTTTCTTTTGTTTCCATTGTCCTGGGGGTGATGCGCAGCCTATTGGGTGCCTGCTACAAACCCTACCCCTCCCCAGCCTGTAAAGGCTTAGAGCAAAGCTCCATCCCCTCTCACTGCCACGGCGGCATACTCCAAAATCCCTTCTGCTGCTCTCCAGATGACGTATGATTCTGCTTCTGAGGGATTAAAGCTCCTGCACCCGGCCCAGCTGCCACAGCTCCAGTGCTGCCGTAGCAGCAGCTCTGCAGGGCTGCAGGCAGGGTGCTGGGCTGGGTTGCACACAGATGCTGCAGCTGCTCCTGTGTTCCACGGACCCGAGGCTCGTCCTGTGCTGAGCACGGGCATGAATCACGCCCGATGCATGGGTCAGCTCAGATGCAATTATCTTGAAATACAGCAAGTGTGGCATAGAGGTGTGATGGCACCAATGCAAAACGGCTGAGCCACGGAAAGTGGTTTTGATGCATGAGCGGGTACCCGAATGCCTGACCACCTCCCCTCAGACCTTCATCCCTTTGACCCCATTCATTTCAGGGGAGTTGGACTAGACGACCTTCAAAGATCCCTTCCGACTCAAACAATTCTGGGATTCAATGAAAAGTCCCATGCCTCTTACACCCACTGGGATGAATGGATGCCTTACCTCCAATGTAGGCAAGGGAGAAGCCCCGCTTGGCCGTGCTGCGGTCCGTGCGGAGCACCAGCAGCAGCTGATGGCTGCGGGAGGTGACAGGCACCGGGCTCTCCCTCCCACACCATGTCCCAAGCAGGGAGGCATTCTCAGCTCCGCCATCGAAGATGTCCAGACGGTCATAGTCACAGCCACCAGTCAGGCTGCTCCGAGCCTCCAGCTCCAGGTCCAAGAAGAAGACTTTGATCCGGTAGCCCTGGGGCAGCTGGATGCTCCACTGACACTGAAGGTTGTTGGGGTAGAAGTTGGGGTACTGAGGGCTGGAGAAATTTCCCTTAATGGCCGTGTAGACTTCCTGGCACTCACCTGCTTAGAGGAAAAGCAGAGGGGGGGAGGAAAGCATAACTGAAGTCTCCTGGCTGATGAGTGCTCATTTGTTTTGTTGCTAAAGCCCGTTCTGCCCTTCACCTCACTGCTGCTTAGTTTTTGGCCAATGTCCACCCATGAGTTTTGGGGAATGGCAGCACCTGAGGGGGTCAAGGCCATGGGCATAGAACATCCCAAGTTGGAAGGGACCCACAAGGATCATGGAGCCCAGCTCCTGGCTCTGCACCAAACCACCCAAACCCTACGTCTGAGAGCAACACCCCCATCCCCACGCCCTTCCCACCACCCCCCAAGCCCCGCACCTGAGTAGAAATGGGCCTTGAAGCCCCTGCCCACGATGTTGAAGTCTGACTTGAAGAGGATGAAGAGGTGTTGGGTGGAGGAGACGGTGCGGGGAGGGCGGGCGCTGCCGCAGTAGCGACCCAGGTGGGGGGCGGCGGCGGTGGGGCCATCAAAAAGGGCCACGTAGTCAAAGCCACAGCCCTGGCCACCCTCCACTTGGAAGTCGGCAAAGACCAGGGTGAGGGGGCTGCCAGCCGCCCTGATGCTCCAGCGGCACTCTGCATCATTGGGGTAGCTCTCGGGGTAGCGCGGGCTGCTGATCTCCCCAGACAGCCCCGTCAGTTGCCCACCACACGCATCTGCAGGGAGGTACGGCCATCGAGGTCACTGAGTGGATGGGCATGGATGGACACCCTCACAGCCACCCCCCTCCCCGCTACCTTTGTGGTAGGTGGCGGCAAAGCCACGCTTGGCCACATGCCGGTCGGAGCGGAAGACCACAGCCATGACGTGCCAGGCGGAAGCAAAAGGTGGTGGGGCACTGCGGCCACAGAAGGTGCCCAGGAGGTTGCCCTGGTCCCGGGATGCCCCGTTGTAGACTTGGAGATAGTCATAAGCGCAGGCGGCGTGGTACTCCAGCTCAAAGTGGCTGAAGGAGAGCAGGACGGAGGAGCCCTCGGCTACCACGATCAGCCAGGTACACTCTGTCTCGTAGGGGTAGGGCCCCGGGAAATTGGGGCTGGAGAAGTTGCCAGAGGGTGCTGAGAGCACCCCACCACATTTGATGCCTGGGTGACAGGAAAGATGGGTGGGAGGCAGATGTGATGAACCCCTTCTAGGAGATGCCTAAAAAGATGGTGAGAAGTGGGACTGGACAAGATGGGGTGCACAGCACCAGCTCCATCCCATCACAGCTCCATCCTAACACCAGCACTGCCAAGATACCATCCAGCCCTAGAAGAGGTGTCCAGGGAGACCTGGAGTACACATGTCCTCCCCATTGCCATTTTCCCCTCCATGTAACCTCCTCCTCCACCCCCCACCAGCCCTGCTGAGTGATGGACTCCCACACTTGACCATTTCCATGAGCTCGTCCTGCTGGTCCACCTACAGCTCAGTGTCAGTATCTACTTCTTGCTGGGAAAAAGAAAGTAAAGAGTAAGTTTTAAGAGAGCAGTGGTTACACCCTAGCTGGTTCTCAGCCAGAAACGTGCTCTCCTTTTTCCAGAAGCTGCAGGGGGGGAAATCCAGCACCTGCAGTCAAGGCAGCATGGCTAAGGCAGCCCCATCCCCAGTCCTGTGCCAGGAGGGCAGCTGCAGCATCCTGCCCTGCAGAGCCTCTGGACAAGAGATGCTCCTCAGCTCCCCAGTTATAGGGGCTCTAGAGAGAGATGTTAAACGTGGGGTCAGCCCGTGGGCTGTCCGTCCCTTCAGCTTTTCAACATCTGCTCAAAACACTCCCTGCATACAAAGGTGGTATTGGTGAATTCAGGCTAGGAGATACAGGGATGAAGGGTTCGATGTGCTTCACAATGAGTTGTGCATGTAGGGATTGATTTTCTAATGAAGTCTTTATACTGAGACACAGTATATGCTCGGTGCATATGCTGCACAGCAGGCACAGACGTCACATCTGGGAGGGGAGCAGGTCCTGTGTAGCCTCTGGGGAACACGTGCAGGTTCCCAAACACGGCTGCATGCTCACTGACATCAATTTGGGCCAAGCATGTGCGAATCGATACTCAGCCATTGCACGCTGCTGTTGATTACGCCTGCCAGCGTGGTGACCCAGCGAGGGAGGGAGCTGTGGATGCACACGGTGCTGCACTGCGAGCAGTTCTGGTGCGCACATGTGCGTGTGCATGAGCAGCAATGCTGGCGGATCTGTGTGCCTTGCTAGTTAGCGGGGATAGGCAATCAAGCCATGCAGGACTGTGCTGAAAGACTGATGCTATGGGAATTCATATGCAAGAGGGAAGCCCGTGGGAGGGGTGGGTCCCTAAGGACGGGGTGCCTGGGGTGTTCTGCGTTTTGGGGAGGGATGCTGCCAGTTGGCTCAAACAATGGGCTGAGCTGTCCCGCCCCAACCCCACAGAGCGCTGCAGTCTGTGTCCAGGGTCACATCGTACAGACAATGTGGATTTTGATGCGCACGCAGCAACCTGCACACGCATGCGTACAAACACATATATACATACCGGTGTGTATATACGTGTGTAGAACTCCAGAAGTTGACAAACCCTTCAGCAAAGCATCTATAAGCACATGACAATGCCTACCTACCGCCTTCAGTATAAGAAGCATGGCCGAGGACTCACCATCGCACATACCCGCACACCCAGTGCTGCTGAGCCATCCCCATCCCCGTTGCACACGGGTCCTTACCTCCGCTCGGGGCCACACTGAGCTCCGTGCAGAGCAGAGCCAGAAACAGCACGGAACATGCAGCCCCGTGCCCCATCCTGCCGTCACCACCGCCCGAGCATCGCTCCGGAGCTGTCTGTCCGGGAGGGAAAAAATAAATACGGGGAGAAATAAATAAAAAGCAGGAGGACTGCAGAATTAATAGTGGAATGAATAATTCATCGCTTGTTTGAATTAAGAGCAGCAAGGTAACTTGATCTATTCCTCCCTTCCTTCACTCGGTTTTAATGATCTGGATCAAATGTCCCAAGGATTTACACTATAGCAGATACCTTGTCAATACACTATATTTAGAAGAGATATTAATGTTTCAGATATGGTGTATAATGGCAGTAAGTCTGGGCTGACAATATGCCCTTAAGGGGCTATGAAAATAATTTAGTTCGCCAGGCAAGACAGCAAACCAAAATGGGAATTTCAGGCTCACCACGGAAAAGTACCTCAGGAATTAACGTGATTTATACCGCGGCACCGGCGGCACAAGCCAACTGTTGATAAAAGCTGGAGACACCGGCAGCGTCCCGGCCCTGGGCTCCTCGCTGCCTGCCCTGCAGCACAGTGCCATCACGGCCCGTGCTGCCGTGAGCCGGGAAGCACACAGCCAAATAAAGCCATGTATGGGAGAGACCTCTGCTCGAAAAAGGCACCTTCCAGGCCGTGGGGAAAGAAGCAGCCTCTGTCTCTAAATCTCAGCCAGGGAGACGAGCTGCGTTTATTAATTAAGCAATGAGGATCGATGCCTGAGACATTTCCTGTGGATTAATGATGGGCTGGGAGGAGCCGATGGCCCGAGGTGCCGCTAAGGACCATTAACGCCAACTGGCCATTAATTCCCAGGAAACGCTCCATGCCAAGGTCATTAAGTGCCTGCATATACGTACGGGTAATAACAATGTTTGGCCGAGCTCTCTGCCCCTGCCCGGCCTCGCTGGAGCCATGCAGGGCTGGTGGGCACCAGACACACACCCCATTGACGGCACGTCCACCCCCACGGAGCTCAATTAGCTGGTGCCAAATATGAATGGAAAGGATCCGTCCCCACACCACGTCCAGGTGTCATCAGGACCAAGACCCCGGCCGGGGCAGCTCTCCTACCCTGGGAAGCCCACAGATCCGCCAAGAAGCCACATGGCTCATCCAGCACAGACCTCCCAGTAACACCAGCCTTCCTCCACCATCGTCCTCAGCACACTGACACCTATGTGGCCGCTCATCTCCATCCCTCCAGCTGCGCACTGTGTCAGCAGTACCCCTGGGAGATGGGGAGCACACGGGGGCCGGGGCTGCGCAGCACACCAGCTGTGACCCCATCCTGGGGAAAGGCATCCATCAGCCTCGGGCACATTCACCCGCTGCTGACCTGGGGATGGCAATTCCCCGGCTGGGCCTGAGCCCAGGCAACACCATCCGTCAGCAGAGCAGAGGGGACGGGGGGAGGATGAGAACAGCAGTAATGCTGATGAGAAGCGAGGCAGCCCTTCGCACAGGGCTATGGGTCAGCCCCGAGTGCTGTGGCTCAGGCCAGAGACACCATGGGGTCTCTATCTGAGGCTGCTGTATCGGGGCTCCCTGAGCTCCTTGGTGAGCAGATCTATAAACCATGAGTCCAAAAGGCATTTGATCCATTTAAACAGAAAGGATGTGCTCAGGACCACGAGTCGTCAGAGGAGATCAAAGTTTTAAACACGGTCCCCAGGAGGAAGAGGAATTATTTAGGCAGGGAATAATGAGATGAAATTAAGAAGGCATTTAGGCTGCCCACGAGGAAGAAAGGAAGCAAAGCTCCTCTCCCTGGCACAGCACTGCAGGGGCCTCGTGGCTCGAGCGTCCCGCAGGACAGGCAGCAGCCCATCTTCTCCCTGGGGTGGGGAAGGACCTCCCAGAGCCCTCCATCCCACTGCCGCCCAGCAGTGCCCTCTGCCATGAGCTGTCCCCATGGGCTGGGAAGAGGGACCCGTGGCGCGTGACAACCAGCATGAAAAATGACAAAAGGACAGAGGGAGGGGGAGGGGAAGGGAAAGAAGGGCAGAAAACACAGAACAAAGTGCCGAGGGCCGTTTAGAGGCCCCTTTGAGTTCATCGCACCAAGGGCACGGTCCCCCCTATGGAGAATTCCTTGCAGCCCCCATCCCCTGCGGCGCAGCGAGGCGTGCTGCCGGCTGCATGCCGTCTCCATGCCGTCTCCTCCCGCTGCCCCGCAGGCTGCCTTTGCGGGATTGCAACCCGCGGCACTCACAGCTTGCTCCGTCTCTCACCACCCTCCCTTTTAGCCACGAACAAAGACAGGAGGCTTCGCGGCAGAATGGCCGGACCAGCTGGGTAGGGTTTAACCATCGTGGCCCATATGTGCTGAAATACCCAGACATATTGGGGTTGTGCTTAAAGGAACAGTCCCAGCTTTTGCTTGGAAACGCGTTCCTTTTCCGAAGCAAGCGTGAAAGTTTTACCTCAGGCCTTTGCTAAAAGGCTTTGTGGGTTTTTAGCAGTACCTCGGAAAGGCAGGATGCTTAAAGCAAGAGGTATATAAATAAGGTTTTCAGAGTATGTAATGTCAGAGGAAAATATTTCCCGTGTTCCCAGCTAGGAACAAAGTAGCAAGAGCAACTAGAGAAGGCAGCTCTTCATTTTGTCAACCCCAGGCTGCATAGAAGCATCTCCACTACAGTGTGGCTTATGGTGCCTAAAACACAGTTTGGATCAGCACTGAGAGTTTGCATTGGATCTAACGTGGGCAACATCACTGCATCTGCCTGCAGTAAGAGCCAGAACTCCCCTCTAGGCTATGAGAACAGCACTGAAAAGCCCTTGATCTGATGAAGTTAGCTTAAAAGCTGCATCCATACTGGACTGAGTCCACGCATTTGTTAACTGGAGACAAACCTCACAGCAGCAAGGGGAACCCATGCCATTTAATCCCATGTCACACACTGTAAACACGCACCTTTGTGCAATGGCAAACAACTTCTTTGGTTTAGTAGCATCCATGGCAGACTGTGTCTGCAGGGCCTGGGCTGCTCACGGCTCTGACCCTGAACCATGTGAGAGGGCAGGCACATCCCAAACTTAGGTCCAGCTCTGTTACAGATCCCAGTCTCACATAAAACAACAGCTCTCCCACATCCAAATGGTACAGCTAACGCTGTATTTACTCACCAAACACACGTATTATTGTGATCCAGCAAAAGGTGCCAGAGCCCCACTGCAACAGTGAAGGAGTCAAAAACACGGTCAAGAAGATCAGCCCATCCTTCTCACCGTCAGTGTCACTCCTGCAGCAAAGGCAAAGCTAAAACAGCAGATCCAACGCAATCAGCTGCTGCCTGCAGGACCTCATTCAGGTACCCACACAACTTCCCAATGTGAAATGGAGCCATCCTTTTGAGCAGCTTTCCAAGCACATGCCCCTTGCGCAAGGAGTATTATTTCAAACAGGTAAAAATAAGACAGGAGTGATGATGCATCATCATCTGCCGCAGCTATGGAAACCCTGTGAAAACCCAACATGGGGTGAACAAGGAAAGAATGGCAAAACAGAAAGGTGTGCCGAAAGGGTATACGTGCAGGTGCAGCTGGTAAACAGTGGTCTAAGAAGGTAAAAGAGTAGAGAGAGGGTAACTAAAATCAAAGCCAGAAGCACTGCGCCCTAAAAGGAAGGGGCCAGAGTGTCCTGCTGTGCCCCATGGGGCAGTACCCCAGCAAAGCCCAGTGAAGCTTTCACTCCTCATGTGTTGCTCTTACATGCTCAGGGGTGCTCAGGACAGTTTCACTCTGTGAATATCCTGTGACAAAAAGAAATAACTTATTTTTGAAAATAACTTCAATTTAATGAGCCAGGACTCTTACAAAACTCCTTGGGGACATGGAAAGCAGACAATCATCTTTCCTGACAGATAGCTGCTACAACCCTGATGCTTTCTCACAGACTTTTAGGACGTTCTCCTCCTCCCCCAGGAAAGCACTGCAAGGGTTAAGGTTCAGCACAGGCAGTCCAAGTCCCCCTTGAGCACCGCATGTAATTCCACCCTCACATACAGGTGGTCTTTTCTTGGTACGTGGCTGGAAAGGCTCCTTTCAGCGAGCAGCACCTTCATCCCCATATTAATGTATTAGAGTGCAACTGAGGCACAGAGAGGCTGAAGTGACCTTCCTGGCATCACCCAGCGAGATAATGGCACTGAAACGAACCCCACAGACTCCAGAGGGTCAGGCAGTGCTCTGCTGTTCCCTTGGCCTCATTATCTTCTCTCCAGGGATTAAATCTCTGGGGTTCATCTAACATGGCCTTCAAAGCAAGACATCAGTCTTCATATTACAGCACAGTCGTACATTTGGATGCTTCTTAATATCCTTAAGAGATGTCTCTCAAAACTGCACGTAAAGACTTCCACTAAAATGACCATGCTGTTCCTCAAGGTATGGGTGACTGCAGCAGCCACTCTGGAAGGTCACCTGATCTTTAAAACATTCAAGACTGAGAATCATACTGGAAAATATATATGAAACTATAGGCATAAGGATCTCAGTCTATTTGAGACGACTGATTGAGCAATATCTTTTAACAGGATGTCCTAGTCTTGGCCTGAGGTTCCTTAGCTCGGGAATACCTCGCTAAAAAACAAAACAGGAATCTTCTTCAATTCCTGCAGCTTTCAGATATCTGTTCATATCTTCAGTGAATGCAGAAGAGCCACAGATTAATACAAATGGCTTTCTTCGACAGGAATTTATTATTGTCTTTATCAAGTCTTCATTTAGGCGACCGGTGTATGTGTTTTCCTGATAGCTCCAAGGAAGATTTTCTAGTGAAGTTTCCTGAAAAGGCAAAAAAGGACAGCAAAAAGGACGATCAATTGCTTACAGCTGAACCTCCCTCTTCCCCTCGGAGTACTGCATGGGACATTTTTCACCCTTGAGACTCCAACATGGATAGAAATGATCCATCCCAAGAACTGCGTTCCTCTTGTGAAGCCCCAATAAAATACCTATCACTAGATCTGGCTACTAAGTCAAACAAAACTGAGTCTAACTACTGCCAAGTAACACCGCAGAACCTTCTCCTTTGGGAACCACTACCCACCATGCCTTTTCCATCCCCAAGTCTTAAGTCCCAATTCTACTCCTCCCCACTGCCTCTCCCATTCCCCCAAGCCTCCTTCAGTTCCATCTCCCTTGCCAAAGCAACTGAAGAAAACCCTGCTCCAGACACAGCTCTGATCCCATGAGAAATGTTAGATCTAGCAGGACCCCCTACTGCTACTAATTAGAAGCAGAAGGTATTCTGATCTGATAGTGACAGGCAGCAGAGCAAAATACTGGGACAGACACACACAATCCTAAAAGGGAAGAGGCACCACTTAGCACTGGAGTACAACAAACCTGTTACAAGAGGAGAGATATGTATGCAGGGCAGGCTGTGTTGACAGGGGTCAGCGAGGGTCAGATGGGTTTCTTGCCCTTCACTGGGTTGAATTTCAAGAGCTTCTCAGGCTCTTGAGAAAGGGCTGTCCTGAGAAGAGCATCTAAGCTACATCACCAGAGACCATTCTGATCACACACCTACAGAGCAGTTGAGGGGATGCCTAAGCACAAGTACTTTTCCTCTGCATCCAATCTCAACTTGCCAAGACCATATGTGGAACATAATGTCTGAGGCAGATCCACCATGAGATACAAGAAATGATTCATCGGAGAAGCTAAAAATGCAATGAGATTCATTCCCTTAGCATAAATAATTCTTTCTGTATCTTCCCTGCAACGAATCCTCATTTCTGAGGGAAATCATTTTCATCTACCAGATCTGTGCAGAACACAGGCAACTTTGGGACCAAATAAAAACGAAAAAGAGTGCTCAAAACATAAGACCACTGAGAGGTACGTCCTCATCCTATGGATTTGGTACAGAAAATCATTTCACAGAGGGGGGACACAACTTCAGAATATTTGAAAATGGGTCAACTGGGAAAAAAAACTGCTGGGAAGTTGCTGCTAACATACTAGAATAAGAGAGATGTAGCCATGAGCAATGAATGGAAGATAAGGACAGACTAAGGCACTGGTATTAGGAAAGGAGAACTAGTTTATTTGCCTTGAGGCTCCCACAGTAAAGCTTCCTTGGTATGAATGTTCAGGTGCAGCAATAAGTGTCTGAGGTGGAGGGGGAAATGATCTATGAATCAGTGGGTCCTCTGTGACAGAAGAACTGCCAATGGGGTTGAAGAGGGACAAGCAGCGAGGGTTGCCTCCCTGAAATTCTTCAGGCTGCTGGCAGCACGAGAATATTTAGCAGATCTAAGAACAGCAGCAACTGGATCAACAATAGCCGTGATGGCTGGGAAAGAAGTAGGACCAGACTGACAGAAGAGGTTCATCCAGCACAACAGAACACTCACATGAGTGCACTTCGTATTCATTTACCTGGCTTAGGACATAAAATATCCTGATGTTCCAGTATCGAGCCAGATCCTGGAGGAGAGGTTTCAAATAAATTTTTTCAAATGTACAGAAGCAGCCAACAAGAGTTACAAAGGTTTCATCCTCTTCATCATCTGTTATGGACTGGAGAATGGGAAGCATCGGTGCAAGACCAGTGCCAGAAGCCAGCATGAGGAGTTCTCCATGCTAACAGTGAAACAGAGAATTCTGAATTAACCATCATGATTGGAAACAAATGTGCTCATTGCCAGTTCCTCCTTGCTATCACACTGCAAAAGGGTCCCTAGAGAGAGAAAACATATCAGGACATGAACTGGTAAATACAAGTCTTCATATGTACTTTTCTATAAGCCCCATCACGGATTACAGACAGCACTTTCAGGATTTATATATCAAACTTTATGAAACCGGATTATATCCAAATAGAAACATTTATCGTAACTTCAGCCATTCAGTTCATTTATATTTCAGTTTCAGTTCAGCTGTACACTTTGCTGACCCATTGTTGGTCATTCTCTTGCTGGAAAAGATCACTGTTTATTTTGGATGCTGCAAAATACAGTCCTGAAGGTGCACTGGAGGGAATGGTTTCTTCTCCGCCTTGACCCAAACATCACCCTGGTGTATTATCTCACCTTTTTCAAAGACCTACCAGTGCAGCACCCAGTGTTTCCCACCTGCAGCATGGAGATGTTCACTCATTCACCTGCACCAAAGGAGGCCCATGATGGGGACAGTTCTTCTATAGCAGGAAGTTTTAAAGATTTCCCAGGTGCTCTGCAAACTACATGCACAAGGATCACCCAGCCAGTCCCTAAATGAGTCACTTCTAGGCAGGGCTGCAATGTTTTGTCCCAAATGACCTGGAAGCTTTCAAGAGCAGAAGTGAACAGTAGCCTAACACAGCAGGGAGGATATTCCAGGAAGCAGAACATCACTGCTCTACACAGAGCTTGGCCAATGGGATTTTACAGCCCTATTTTCGTTGGATATTTAAAATTAATTAAAAAAAAAGAAGGAAGGCTTTGGGATCTTAATGACCTATGTTTCAATCCTACTTCTCATTTGAAAGGTCAGAATTAAGTAACGAAATTAGTGTGTGTGAGAAGCCCTCCCCTGAAACTGGATCTGCCTTTCTTTGCAGAGAGCCTGGTATCAGTAGATGGGAATCAACATTTGCAGAACGCCTGGGTGATGTGACACCTCACTGGAGCTGCTGTAGTTCAGGGAACACCCAGGAGAGGAAAAGATCAACACCTCTTTTTCACTCGTGCTCAGTCACAAAATAGCAACATTGCTCAAACAAGGCAAAACCAATCCACACTCATTGCCGGTGCAGAATAAATTTCCTTTGTTAAACACAGGCAAGTGATGAACAGAGAGCCTTGCTAATTTTCCAGTCTCCCACCCACCTCCTTCTCCTCTTCCCTCTTACATATGCTGCAGCTCAATACGGTGTACTTTCCCCAATTGACTGCTAATGCTGCAGCACTGTACAGTAACCAGGAAGTCCCTAAAATAATCATGAAAACAGCAATCAAATTGATGTCTTCCCTTTGGATTATTAAACAAAGCTATCTGCCACAAGCTGAAACATCCTACGTCTCTTAGGAAACTAACCTTATTAGGTCGATATGGGAACCCTCCAAACGGCCCACGCCAAAAGACCGTGTCTCCTTCTTTCCAAGTCTTTATGTATTGTGACATTAGCCCAGCTTCATAGCACTAATAAAAAACATTGCACAAAAGAAAAGAATAATTATACTCTGTTGGAGAGTTTCCCAGCTTAAAGTCAATTATAAAGTTATCTACATTTAAACAACAACGGGGCAAAAAACATTTCGTGCATTTAAAAAGAAAGAAAGACCGTTCTATTTGAAAAATAATTCAAAGTTATACCCAAAACAAAGGCATTTAAATTAAATCATATTGGATTCATTCCAGCTTGACTATAATGTAAACACAACCCACTCTCATGCAGTCTGAATTTCCGAAACTGGAACAAGCTTATCAAAGCTCCTGCTTACAAAGCATGTGGAGAAGAGCTCCTTGAATGCAAAGCACAGTCCGAGCCTTCAAGCGTCCTCCAAACCTCAGGGTGTGGGATCTGTAAATGCCCACTGGGTGCTGATAGTTACATAAACACTGCATAGCTCTTCCTTTGTTTCAGTCTCTCCCATGTTGTATTGATACAATTAGTGACCCAACCAGAGGTTTCTCATTTATAAAAACATTTTCAGAACAGACCGTCTGGTTGCCTTCATGTTTTCAAAAAAATACATTAATTTGGGCTGCACAGAAGGAAAATATTAGCCAAAAAAATGCTCTACGTTCTACCGGGCATGAAAAAACATTATCTAGGTTTTTCCTCATAGGAATGCTAACCTCACTTGTGACTGGGTGAGTGCTTGCTGGAAAAGAGAATCATAGAACAGTTTGGGTTGGAGGGGACCTTAAAGCCCACCCAGTCCCAATCCCTGCTGCGGTCTGGCTGCCACCTCCCAGATCAGGCTGCCCAGAGTCCCATCCTAACTGGCCTCAAAGGGCTCATCCAAGCAGCCTTGTTGCTGTATGTAATGCACCATAGGTATATACATGTCCTACTTGTATGATGACAAGAAAGAATACATGCAAAAGAACTGTCAGTGTCTATGGGATCTGCTCAGAGAACAACCGCTGGCCCAGCCCACAGGAGCAGATAAGCCTAACAGCTATGGCAGACAACTGGTCTTGCACAGAGGCGATGCCACTGATAAGCTTGAGGAAAAGCAACACAGCCAGAGGTCAAAAGATGGAATGCGATACAAACCTTCAAAGCCTTCAGCCCACATAACTGAGAGAAGGGTATTTCAGGGTATTTTCTGCACAGGACAAAAGCCCAGTGCAACACCCCAGTGCCTGGACTGGACACCAAGCAGTACTGCGGGCAAACAGAACTGATGTACCACAGAGAAGCTAAGGACAAGAGTGAGTGGGTGGGTGTCTGTGCTTGCAAGCAATGTTAGCTAACAAAGAGCACAGATATTCCTCTCCCTGTAACAAGCTCACTTAAATAAGATATCCTGGGCACTAAGGTATCCAGACTCTGAGTTGCTGTCAGAACCATTTCATGCTCAGAGGGCTCTGGGCAGGTACTGAATCTCATGCAAAGAGGGTTGGATCAAAGGGACAGTACTTGACCCCTACCTTCTTTACCTGCATATGGAAATCCAAGACAAGAGGAGAAAAGTCAACCCCTCTTTATGGCCCGTTCCCAACAGACCATGGTAATGGTAACTAAAGCAATCCTTCTTTCACCAAAATCATTTCCGAAAATCAAAGTAAGAAGTGACTGAGTGGGTTTAAAATGAATTTTTCTAAATAGAAAAGAAAAAATAATTATCTCCTGGGGGGAAAACTTCTACGCCCAGTTTTACATGGAGAGAAACCCTAACATTATAAAATCACTCAAAAACAGGGTTATGCTCTGTAAATGGCAACTCCTTCACTCTTAACTGTAGTATCACAAATGCAATGCTGTAATAACAGGAGACAGAAGGGTTTGAACAGTGCTTGGATTGCATAGTAATAATAATAATATAGTACTTTCCAAAATTGCTTGAATAGTGTGAAATATACCACAACCTACAGAGTGAGTTATAAAAATGGCTGCTTTACACTGGGTGTTACCAATCCCTTTTGTCACTGCCGGAGAGTAACTATAGCTCCCTTTGGGATGAAAGGTTCTATATAAAGGAAAGGTATCATTACAATCATTACTATTATTATTGAAATGCAAAACCTGTGAGTAGTAAGCAAGTATACATGAAATTTCACAGTCATCCTGTGAATGTATCCTATTAATACAACTCAAATGCAACATTTCTCTCCCCTACCACACACCAATTGCCACAAGAATGGTGAAATGACCCTCCCACAGTATCTTATACAAGCTGCACACATTTCTAAAGAACAGGGCTCGTGTTCGAACACACAATGCATAATAGACCTCCAGAATATGACATCCTGAAAGACTGGCAGAGGACAACCGGCCACTTTCTACCAGCCACTCGGAACACCCAGCACTCTGCATTTCACACCTATACTGAAGCCCGCATCTGCCCTGAAGAATCACTAGTGACATATAAATACTATCAGAAAAAAACCTTCACTTCGGTATTCTCTACACAAACTAATTACGCATTCATAGGAGCCTTGCAGACTACATGCAGAAAAATTCCCAGCCAAGTTCTCCCGTAACATCCTTTTGAACTCCACCAGCTCACCCAAAACGGGGCCGTCACTGCACACACCCTCATTTTTCACTGAAATGAAAGCTTTTTATGAGGAGCGTCCTTAGCGCAAAGCCATGAGTGGGAGAAAGTAACAGCTGGGCAAAAGCCTCCCAAAATCCAATGGTTCCGCTGGACTGGCTACTGGGCATGACTTCAAGAACAGACTGAAAAGGCAAAATGGAATCAGGAACATGAAATGGGCATCTCTTTTCACAGTGGCAACTGCAAGGCTCCTGAGAGGCCTTAATGTTTAGCAGGGTTTGTGCTGTGAAGCACTTGTTTGTGTGTCACCTTCCTCTGCTTTCAGCTTCATGGAAGAAAAAAAAGAAGCAGAAAATTCTATCAGCAAAGCACAACTGCTTCAAAACAACACAGAAACAGTCCACAAGGGATTTGACAGAGTCTCCCTTGAAGTGCTGACAGTGTGCTTGGTTCCTAAAAGAAAACACAGTTCCCAGCACCTTAGACTCTAATCTATATTGTATAGACGGACTTACTTTTATTAGAACTTCAAAGTAACCTTCTGCATTCCCTGGGCTAATCGGAGTATAGGCTCGCTGGACCTCCAAACCATTCACCACTCCTCTGAGAAAAGAAATATAGGAAACCACTGTAACTTGTGTCATTGACAGATATTACCAACACTTCTGCTTTCCTCTGGGGAGACGAGGCAACGCTGAGGGAGGCAGCAGATCCCCTTCTCAGCGGCTCAGCCTGTGCACAGATGCAAAACGTTTCCCTGTGAGAGGTGAAAATCCAAGGGGAACATAACTTATAATGCATCTATTGTTTTCCTGGTGCCGGCCCCAGCTGTATCCCACATTCAGCTCTTGCACGCATCCATGGAAGGAGGTTTGGAAAAGAGTGGCAGAGGGAAGAGAAAATGCTCTCTTGTGTGCTACTCCTTTTGTTCCGGGACATACCTCTTTTTGTGTTTGGACAGCATCTGGCAATTAAATAATGAAAGTCAGGGCACAGCCGTAAGTCAAGCTCTTGTCAATATTCACTGTATTTTCCTGCAAGTCTTCTCTTCCCATAGAATATATCTACACTCCTCTTCACTACTGACTACAGGAACTGACTCAAGCAGCCAAACCTTTTCCTCTGTTGCACTACATGAGAGGACTGAACAGAAAGCAGGCAGCCAGCTGTACGGATCAGCTGTTAACGTATGAGTAACGTCAACAGATACAGATCAATGGCATCATAACATGACTTTTGCTATCTGGCAATGATCACCACAGATGGCAGGGATAGACTAACTTCTCCCAGGTGGCCCCTTTCTGGCCAGCAATAAACCACACAGGAGGGTTGCTTTCCTAGAAATCAGTTAGAAAATGCCCAGACATGAGAAGTAACACCATGGGTGCTGAATTACTCAGAGCCTACAGTGTCGAACTCTGAGGTGAGCACAGCTCATTGTCTTCCTTGCAACACACAGGAATAAGTCATCTATTGTGACATCTATTCTTTGACTCTTTCTTTCTGCCGTTTATTACTTTTCAAATCACACCTAGCTCTTTCTGACCCACTGACACGAGGATAATGCCAAAGAAAAATAGAGCTTTGGAATGGCTTTTACCATAAAATTAGCAGAGCTAACGAGCTCACGGGGTCTTTCATCTGTATTATAGCGGAGCTATAGAAATTATGATTTCCCTGGTGCGAAGGCTTTGTCTATTGACAAAAAGCTATAGATGAGGTTACATAATGCGGACTGTTTAACCAGCACGGAGAACAATACCTTAACACGATATGTTGTCCTAAACTCACTCGCAGCCTGCCATTTCCCGGCAGTTCAAATCTGTACTGGTAGGTGTCCTCTGTCAGCTGCTCCACCGAGCTGATGCTGAATGCAGTAAATGTATCTGGATTTAGCTCTGAATTACTGCTCTGCAAGAACAACAATAAATAATTACTTGGTTCGACGATGCCTTTTATGATCCCGTTTTTCTTTGGGAGCAAACCGGAGCGCCAACTGAGTGCTGCAGGAGGGCAGGTAGGGAACGCGAGGCCCGGCACAGAGGTCAGCACTCTGCTGCTGCTGCATTACGCTGCTCTGCAGCGGGCACCGGGAGAGCTCGGCTTCTCTCCCCCTTTTTAAACTACGTGTTTACACCTGGGAGCGCAGCCCCACACGTGACCCGAGCTCAGCCTGCAGGAGCCATGAAAGCCGGCTGACCTCGTCCTGCCGCTGCTCCACGAGCAGGCTCTTGTCTTGCGCTGCTTTGGCCCTCTCCCAGCGCGCCAGCTCCTTCTCATACACGTCGTAGACGCAGGGTTTGCAGCCGCTGCCGCAGCACTGCGATGCGGAAGGCTCCCGGGGCCGCAGAGACTGCCACTCCTCCTCGAGCCCGCTCATTGCCGGCAGAACGCGGCCCCGTGCCGGGACCGCTCGGGCGGAGGGGACCTCCGCGCCCCGAACGGCGACTCCGCCCTCTCCCTCCCCACAGCCCCGCGCGCCCCTCCGCCGCGGGATTTATGAACCCTCCCTCCCGGCGGAGCTCGTCGCCCACGCGCGGGCCGACGGCTTCGGTGCGCACCACCTGGAACGACCCCGCCCCGAAGCGCCGCGTCAGCACGTCCTGCAGGCGGCGCGCGACC
>JANHGO010003810.1:0-26256 GCA_024606505.1 Aquila spilogaster | reverse complement strand
AGTGAAAAGGCACACAGGATTTATTTTTTTTTTTATTAAGGCAGACGGCGGTTTTGCAAGGTCATCATTCTTAGTCACAGCTATCTCAGGGCGGCTCAGCAGTTTTCTATCTTCACAAGGCTGCATTGCTCATCCAGTGCCCTGGGAGACTCTCCTCCCGACCAGGTTTGAGAGCGCTGTTTGGATGAGAGGAACTTTTAAAAACAAAGTGTACTTCCTTGTGACTAATCCCTTTCTGATTTCTTTTTAGTGATGGAGAGCCATCTCCGGCCGAAAGTGTGGCTGATGCTGCATCTACCGATCGCTCCAGGGGCTTGCCCGTTCGTCTTTGCCCTGGAGGAACAGCTCAAGAAATGCCTGAGAGGGTTGGAGCCTTTCCCATCATCCTCGCACGTGTGGGACTACCGGAAAGTGAGGGTTAAAGGGCTGCGCAACCCTGGCGCAATTCCAGGATCCCAACCTTTGTGACATCCGTGGGGCTGGGAGACTGAGCCCAGCCCTCCTGGGTTTTGCTGGGGGCAGAGCTCCCTGCTCGGTCTGCCCGTCCCCACAGTCGTGAGGCTTCGCTGCAGCCGAGCTCCTTAGCAATGTTCCCCCCAGCCAAGCCCCTGGAAGGAAGTGGTGAGCAGTGGAACCCCATCCCGTGTTGGTACCATGCTTGCCTCCACCCGTGCTTAGGGCACTGAGAAGACCCCGTTATTGCAGTCCCCCAAATGTTTGAAATGAGGGATGAGGAACCCCCGTGCAGAAGAAGAAACATTCATGTCTTAAAAATCAGAGAAAAAGCTGCATTGCAGACAACAGCCTGTGAGAAAGGCGTGTTGCCTAGTGAAAAACCATAAATGCATTTACCTGGGCACACACAGATACACCCCACTTAGACAACCAGCACCCACTGGGCTCTCCCTTTTCCTGCCTGAACTTAACAAAAATATAAACTTATTTTCCATATAGACTTTGATAAAGATGTGGACGCTTAAGAATATCTATCTCATGTATTGTGATTAAAACCCATGTCAGATCAACCCATATAACCAGCTTAAGTCTTTCCTCCCACTTCAATGGTCATTGGTTCAGACCTGCAGCTAGTATCTAAGAGCTTCCTGGCTGCTTATAATTAAACCGTATCCCTGAAAATATCACTAAATCCTATCAAATTCTTCTCATATTTCCTTCCAAAGCAACTCTACCCTTATGAGTTGAGAATTACGTACTATGCCTCATGGCAGGTTTTTAAATAACATACCAGAACTGTGTTTGCCACTTGCTAGCCCTAGTAAATTTGATATTTACACTGTCATCAGCTAAAGTGTGTTGGGCTCCTGTTGTGTGACTTTGGGGATTTGCTGGGGTTTCTATAAAACGCAGGCCAGCTGCAACAGTGAAGGCAGTTCAGTTTAATAAGCTAATAAATACATTTAATGACCCTCATTATGTCTCGCAGTGATATCTGGTATTAAAGTGCAAGTGTTAGCCCGAGTAGAATGTAAAATAGAAAGTCCCCTGCTGAAATGGTGCAGTCTGTGTGTGCATGTGTACGTACATAAACACACACACATATGCATATAAACCCGCTGGAAGGTTCCTACAGAAGAATGCTATGGCATTTATTTTTCATTAATTCTTGAGAGATTTAAGCTGTCTTTGCAGCTCGAAAGAAGAAACAATTTTAACCTGCAAGAGAGTAGGGTAGATAGGAGTCATGGGATAGGTCTGCCCCAATATGAAGGTAAATGGCCGCTCACTGGCTGGCAGACAAACTGCACCCAGGCTGTGCCACTGTTGGGTAGCCAAAATAATCCCCCATGGGGCTCCTTGTGCTTGCTAATGGATCGGGGGAGGGGAAACCCTCATGGCTTTGAGCTGCAGTGGTAAAACTGGTCACCAAGTCCTCATTGAGTGTGTGCACCAAGAGGCTGCCCTTGGGGCTGACAGATGGGAAAATAAATCAGTTACCTTCATTAACAGAACTTGGAGATAACGCAGGCAGTGGAGGCACCGAGTCCCTGTACCCCCGCAGAGCTGTTGGCTTTCTGGATGTTCTCCTAAGAGGACACCATAGATGATCCCCTGGGCCAAGGTCCTGAGGTGATCCTCTGGCCACCTGTGAGACCCTTCTGCTTCAATGCAAGAGGGGGGGCCACGCTAAGGAGCTCAGTGCAACTGGAGGTCCATGTATCAGCTTGCTTAGCCAAACGTATTTGCAGCAAGAAAAGCCGAACAGGAGCCATGACCATGAGGAAAGGCAAAAGCCTGCGTGTGCCTGCACACTGTGAGGTGAACACCATGCAAGTCGCAGCACACCAGTAGGTAGGTAGCCAAGGCAGCTGAAATGAGTTTCTTCCAGGACCGGAACTGGCCAAGCTCAGGGTTGACACCGTTATCCCCAAGGGATGTCTCCACTGCTCAGACTGCTCCGGGCACTGGCCGGGCTCAGGCACAGCACCAGGACTGCGGTCAGGAGGGCAGGGAGGTTTGATATTTCAGCCTAAGCAAAGACTATAGGAGGTTTTAAAAAATCCCCTCCCCGATCAGGTTTGTGAGTTTGAATGGACAAAATGAAAGGGAGATGCCGTATCGGAAAAAAATGTGAAGTAATTAAGTCAAAAAAGACCAATTTTGTATTTAAAAATAAATCTTCTGGTAAACTATTCAGCGTGTAGTTGCTGAATCAAAACATGCCAATCATTAGAATATCATCTGGACCCAAATGTCAGCATGTGCTCTAGGCATAGACACATCTTTTTTATGTACAATATAGATAAACTCATGAATTAACTGGCTGGTACAAATTTGAGTGCTATGGAAAGCAGAGGAGAGAGGCTTGAGTGGTTTCCATTGTCACCAGAAAAGCGAGATTATCCTAGAATTCCAAATATGTCCAATCTTTATTTTTAGTTAATATGTTAATCCGCTTAACAAAATCTCCCTCTCTTGCAATGCCCCTCTGCTTTCCTGCTTGCAGGATAGAAAATGATCTTGATTATAATGAACCCTCTCAGGCCTTGTTTTTGGTCGTTTTACCACAAACACTGAAACTTTTCTGTGCCGGTCAGGCAAGGCACTAGCACCGTGACTTTCCAAGCCAGGCAACGTTTCTGCCACCAGCGTACTGTAAGAGCATCGGAACGAGCACCGCGTGCGTGCCGGCGTGCTCTCTCTGCTCTGGGCTCTTCTCAGAGCCTTCGGAAGTGCTGGGGTCAGCGCTGTGTTCATTCGCTCGCCACACAAGGTCAGTCTGTTCCCCCCACAGGGACCCCAGCTAACTTGCTAGCCCCAGCCAAGCCCTTTTTTTGGAGGCAGCGTGCAGATAATTATGATTCCAATTAGCTCAGCTGCCATGAAGATGGGTGCTCACATCAGATACACTGTGGGGTTCTCTGATACTGGCAAGTACAACAAGCCGCATTTTTGCCTTGATCAACTACTCTCATCAGGAACAAACTGGTGAATGATAGCTTTTGGAAAGAGATTTTGTAGCAGATCAGGGAGATGTGAGACAGGCTGTAGAGCACTGGACCACAGGGTTTCAGAGACAAAGGAAGTGTTTGGACAACAGGCTGCAAGCAGGGAGAGCCAGAGACAAGGCTGGGACCTGTAAAACAAGCTGGGCACCCACAGCCAGAAAGGCTGTCCTCCTCGGAGTTCAGTAACACTGTTAGTCACCATGAAAATATTGGAAAATGTAAACTTCGGGTGAACTTCTCATGGACTAGAAAGCTAAGCTGACTCCTAGAGCATCCCCTCTGAACTGGAGATGGGAACAGTATGCAACCGCAGGCTCTGAAGTCAGCGACCCACATTCAAGTGACGTGGCCTGAGCTCCTGTGTCCCCAGGCAGAGGCAGGGGGTTAGAGTTAACTGTCTCTAACTGGTGTTGCTGTGTTTTCCTTCATCTCACCAGAGAAGTCAGCGTGGCCACGTGCTGTGAATCGTCCTGGGAGATCCCATACTATTTTTCCTAGAAGCCCGTGCAGCAGAGAGAAGCTCTGAGAAGCACAAGCCTTGGAGGATCACAACCTCAGAAGGCAACAGAGGAAAAGACCAGTCCATTATAACAGTAGTTTAAATCTCGGGGAGGGGGTTCAAACTGTGATTTTGTGAGCCTTGCAATGGCAGTAGGCTTGCCAGCCCTGTTGCTTGTTTCCGTGGCGGACCTTTCTGTAGATGGACATGGATGTTTACAAAGAGCTTATTTTCTCATTTCCAAATGCCATGTGCATGCCCCCACAGTACAGCAATGGCATTTGGAGGGCTAGTGCTGAGGCAGTCTGGCCACTCTTTGGCAGAGTGTCAGGTGGCTGGTTACACGCTAAGACACAAACCTTGTAAGCAAGGGCAGCCAGGGAGCAACAACTCCCAATGTTAGATTTTTCTTCTCACCTATTACCAGGTAATATTCAAAAATCTTGCAGACTGCACAATGGCACTGACAATTCACCACCGGTTTGGAGAGTTCCGTGCTGAGCTGTGTATAAACTTGTCCCCGGTGTTACAATCCCGGCAATACTGCTGTGATTCATGCAATAGCTGTTTTGTTCCTTAAACACCCCGGCTGCTGCAGCACATGACTCTGTTACTCTTGCTATTTGGTTTTGTTGCCTTTTTTTTTTTTTTAAAGGGTGAGTTTCCTTTCCTAGTGGACCATTGCAAGATAAGGATGGGTGTGGAAGAGGCCTGAAATGTGACCTGGTGATATTAGCATCAGCAGACCTGCCAGCTCACTGCCTTCTACAATGGGTGTTTCAGATTATTTAAGGACTTCCCAAACCAGCATAGCCATACAGCTAATCACAGGAGAGCCTGTAAAGGCCTTCAAGCTTAGTACAGCCCCAGGGAACACACGCTGGCAAAAAGGTAAAAGCTGGCCATCTCTGTTGGAGACAATAGGATGTCAATGCAGAGAATTTCCTTTGTGCGCCACAAGAGGTTCACTTGTATTTTCCCCGAACAGAAACATGCTCCCAGTGAGTCCTGGGGGTAATGCAACTTACCTCCAAAGGAGAGGGCTTCATTTAAGTAGATCTGGAAGATGCTGCACCCCACAATGGCGCGGCAAAGCCGCTGTGCCCATTACAGCCGGAGGAGGAAGGAGAAGCATGTTGGTGAACTCACCTGGGCTGGTGTGGCCTGCCCAGTGCCCTGTAGTAGGAAAATCACAAACCAGCCTCTTATTCCACAGGAACTTTGAGGGCCTTCTGCTGTTCTGTGGGTTCATGGGAAAGTGTAATACCTTTTTTTTTAAAATAAATTTTCTTGTTTCAAATTGTGATGATGACAGTCCAGAAGCTTGAATCTCTGTCTGGCTCCAACAGTCCCCACTAGCTTTACTTTGGCAATAGCTGCTCATTTGCTTTGACAAAAACAGATGATCCTTGCTGTGGCACCTTCTAGTGTTTTGAAACTGAAAGGTGCTTTTTTTTTCAGTTTCAGTATATTTGTGCTTTCAGCAGAAAGAAAAATCCATTTATCTAGAAAACCTTTAACTATCTGTGGTGGCAGGGATGGTGCCACTCTCCAGGCCATAGGAACCACAGGAAATCTTTTCCTTGTCCTGAAGCAGCTCTAAAAGAAGCTCTTGTAGATCACCAGGAGGAGGCCATGCGCCTCCTTACACAGTCACTAAATTGCCTCTTCCGGACTTACTACACGTTGCACCATTGGCAGTGGTTTGGCCTGAACAATCTAATCTTTAAAATGATGTGTCTGGTATTTCTGGTGACTAAGAACTGAAGAAGAAAAGAGCTTTTCATTACCCCTGCTCACAATGCCTTCCCCAATTTTTATTCATCTTGCTAACCTCAGCCATTCTCTGCTCCCGGGTGAAAAAGATTTAGGCGAGTCTGGTCAAAACCGCACTCCTTCCGCCTGAACAAAGAGGTGCACCACATTGTTATGGTGACGAGAATATTCAGGCAGGGGATACATCAAGGGCCAGGAGCCCATTCTTTCACGTGAAATGGAAGAGAGGTATTTAATTTCTTTGTATTCCTTTGACAATGCCCACTGAGATGACACAGACACATAGCAGACTCAGCCTACACAACCCTGAGTGACAAGCCCCTGTGTGGGATAGGTGGTGAAACCTTCCTGCTCAGTGAAACCTTCCTGCTCAGTGAAACCCAGTTTATTTGACAGAAGTGTCTCCTTAAGGAAAATTGAACGTTGTGCCAGGCAGAAGAATCAAGATGTATGATTTATCAGTGTCTGGCCTGCCTCTCCGGTGCTCTTACCCCACCTTAATTCTTCCTTGTATGCTTTCTGTCTTAGACTTGTAAGCCCAAGGTGTTGAGGGAGAAGAAGGCTGACTGAACATTCATTTCCTGCAAGGGTTTCCTGTATGATGTAAGAATGAGACTGGGAGCAGCAAACAGCTCCTCAAACATTAACTGTGTTGGGATGTTTGAGATTGTGTGAAGCAAATGGTACTCAGAGGCTCGAAGGAAAGTCTTTTTCCATCGGTGAGTTTAATCATTAGGGGATTATTTTTTTTTAAAGTTTTCCTTCTCCCCAGCTCTCATAGGAATTTGAAGGTTAAGAAGGGGCCCAACAAGCTGAAAGGAAATGTCCCCTCTCTTCAAGTTTATTATTGAAAGTGGCCAGATGTCATTTGTTTGTGACTAGAAAAGGGAAGTTATATTACAGAATGTGACACTTCAAACCCCATGGTAAAAACAAAAGTGAAAATGGAAAAGCATTCAGCTGCACTCATTTACATTTGTCATCCACAGCCTGGGGCCCTTTGACATGGAGATAAGAACTAAATTTTATCACTTTTATGTATACTGTGAGTGTTGCGTGTCCTGTATGTTCAACTGGGTGTTCATCAGATGAATCTGAAGCCAGCTGGGGTGGTGGGTGGTGGAGTGCTAGTGGAGGAAGTTCACTACATGAACTGGCTTGAAGTAATCTATTGTTAATGCTTTTTTCTTTCCCAGTCCCATCTGGAATGCCCTCTTGTACTTGGACTCAGAGCTGTGAGTTGTTGCCTTGTATGGGATATGAGATCTGCTAAGAAACGCAATGTAAAGTTCTTCAGCAATGCACTAATTATTCTAGCACTTGATTCTAAGCAATAATCAGAGTGGAGGAGGTAGAAACACCATAGATTTTAGCTATCCTAACTTTAATAAAGAAGAGGCACTAGGCAAAACCTCTTCTACCACTCATGGATTCCTATTAGCATTAAGGATCTTCTGCCATTGCCAAAGAATGAGATGGCTTATACTACCCTGTAGCGCTTACACCAGCAAGGCTTCAAAATGCCCACTTGAAATCAGTTAAGATGTTTTTCTCTTTCAAGGCATGTGAAAGAGATAAATTTGCCAGTGAACTCATAGGTTACAGCAGAAACTATATAGTTGGCATGACATCAGATTCAGGTTCCTAGACCCAACCAGTTGCTATGAACTTCTCTGGTGAAAGAACATCCTGGAATAAAAGACACATTCACACTAGAGGTATGATTCACCCTACCTTCCCTATAAGTCTGTACAACAGCCAGTCACAATTTCTATGCGGTGAATAGCCAAAGAGTACAAGCAAGAGGTAAGACCAGCAATTCCTGTCCCGTTGGCTTCCAAACATGAGCAGAATGTCACGGTTCCAGCCATATCACCAAGTGCTGGATGTGCCCCGAAAACCAAACAAAAATCTCTATGCTGTCACTCAGATTCTCTGCAAATTCTTTCTCGCATATGGTCACTTTATGTGTGTGTGCCTGAGACCAAGCGTTGCTAACACAAATGCCCACAGAAGTGCTGTTCAGAAGCATTGTTTTTACCAGCCAGGAATTACTGCCCTTGAGTAATTACATCCTGAATCTAGGAGTTCTTAGACTGGAAAGGGGTTAAAAAGTGCTCAAGTTTCTCTGAGTAATACAATGGAAAGAATAAAATGAGACCTGTTCAGGACACACTGGCTATTCCTTAGTTAGTAAATTAAATAGTACCAAAGAACATTCCCAGGCACCAAAACATGTTTATGTTGTTAAATCATTGTTGGGGTCCCTGGCACAGTTCTGGCTAATGCCAAGTAGCATTCTCCTAAAATTCTCCCAGCACGTGTCAGGAGATGGCACAGGCGACGGGCCAGATCCGTTAGGTAGAGTGCATGTGCCTGTACCATGCTTTGGTGGGCAAGAAAGTTCAGTGGTATGGATATACCCAGAGCATGCCTCTAGGTCTTGGGGTGGCAGAGTTTGAGTTACTAGCGTAGATATAGTTACTGGTGACAGAAAAAGTGAAATGATTTTTGCTAATCCCACTCCCACTTCATTAGTCATACAACTAACATGTTTTAGAAGACTACAGGAGACATACCAGAAAACTACTGGAGACAAACTCCATACTTTCTGGGGAAAAAAACCAAGGAATGGGGACAAAAAGCATGCCCAAGCACTCAACAGAGAAAGTAGCCTGCCTGGGATGGGCAAAGGTTACTCTGAGCCTGAGGGTCCCCAGCTGTGCTTTCTCGGGTGCCACCATGGAGAAACTGCCAGCTCTGTGCCAGGCCACGTGGAGGCAGAAGCATTCAGCTGTTCGGGCTGTATTTGCGTACCACTTGGAAGAGGTTTGACTATTACTAGTGACACCTGTGCCACAGGATAGGGCTTCTCCTGCTCCAAGGTAACGCTCCATAAAGAGAAGCTACCTGAGAGAAGGAGAGGAGGACTCAGAAGGCCACATAACTGGTACCTTTCTGGTCATACTGTCACGAAGAAACGGGATCTTATCAGGACGTCTGTAAAATCATCTTGAGTAACAATAAGAGAAAGGGTTGATAAGCCATTGGCAAGGGAGATACATCAGCATTCTCAAACTGATTAATGGGATGTCCTTTGAGAAAGAAGCAGTTGTTCATCCTCAAGGAGATGTGCAAAGCAGCAGTGGAGAAGTTGGGTGCTTGCCTCAGTATCAGAGTGAACAACGCTGCTTGGGCTAAAGGAACAAGGCACACTCCTTACCGTATCTGTGTGTGATTGTCCAGGCACTGCAGTGGCGATGAAAAGTCACTCAAAGAGCTGTACAAACTGATTACCTGTGTAATCAGTACTTACCTACTCGCAGCAATCAGAGGTCTCTGGACAGTCAATGTGGATGCAAACTAAACTGTTTTTCATTAGAATAAAACTAAGGTGGGATCATTCAAAGCCTCTGGAACAACATGACACCTGTTAGTTACACTGAGTGCTGTTACTGCCTCTGTGAGATACAACTATTGGCTCTGTCTTGTGTGTGTCAGTGTTATCCATCCCAGCTGGTTGAAATATTCTGGATTGCTTCACAGATCTGGTACAGATAGGCTGCCTCTGAGTCAGTGAACTGCCAGGTCACAGTAAAAACATGTTTTTCCTCTGCGCTGTCTATCTTCACTAGTAATAGCCTAATTGCCGTGGAATTTGACATATACAGGTTATGAGTAATTTTGTACATTTTAATCTGATCAATTGCTCACAGTAATTTATCTTTTTCCAAAAGTGAAGAAATAAAGGTATTTCAAAATGGAAGTCCAATTCTTAAGTCTTCTGTTTAGGCTGCACAAAATATAGGAACTGAACCCTTGCCTTAAATGTGCAATTACAGAACAAATACAAGTGATGGACCTGACGCAAATCAGAACAGATTTGATCTAGTTCGGGCATTGAAAGAAATTTTTTTTCATTTGTCATGCAGCCTAAGGTCAGACTGTCCCAACTGCAGATAATACAAAACCCTACTATATATGAGGGGTAAAACTTTGATAGGTTCATTTGGTTTATTTTGCTATAATAACAATACCAAACAAATGGCAGACACAGGATTCAGAGGGCATCATCCAGCAGGCAATCTGCAGGACGAGCTCCAATTGCGGTACAGAATCCAACTCCCCTCCCCTCCCAAGTGTGATTTATGCCTAGATGGAGCAAATCTTTGATATGGTGTGTGGAGCAGTCATCAGTCTTAGCTGGCCAGGACAAAGCTGAAAGGTAAATGAAGTGAGTGAGAAAAAGCCATTTCAGTTGAAAAGAGGATCTCAGAGATTTATGTTCCTGGCATATTCCTATATTCAGGGGGCTTTCCAGCACAAATTAGCAATGGACCAGTTTATATGTGCTCAGTGGATTTGGGCTCACAGACCCAGCTCAGCCAGAGGATTCCAAGCACATTCCTAGAGGAGCAGTATTTGCCCTGGAACTAGATGTCGCCCGTCCAGAAATACACCAGATGAAGAAGCAGCTGCTAGAAAGGAGGCAGAAAGCTGGCTGCCATGAACCCTGTACATACTGCTCTGTGTCTAATATCCATGAGGAAAGGGGGATTCAGATCTGGCTCATGGATTTACTAAACAGTAAGGACAGATGATGAGTTTATGCTGCAAAATAAGGGACACTGACATAATATGGGTGAAATGTCAACCGTGTGGAAAAAAATCAGTGATACAAAGGAGTGCTATGAGTACAAGGCTGGACATGGCAGAAGGAGCTTCATCAGTGTCTTCTAGCACAGGACATGAAAGGAAGGGGTAAAGCCTGGAAATGAGGATCAAGTCTATCAGTGAACAGCACTTGAGATTGAATGACAGAAGATAGGAAAGGCATATGGCTATACTGATCCAGGCCAATGTAAGTAATGTTAAGATTATGGAACAGAGGGTCCAAACCTGGAGCAACCTGTAGCTCATCTAACAGAGAGAGTGATGAGGGACTGTGGGCTCATCCACACAGAAGTTTTGAAAATGGGACACAGTGGGCGTCTGAGTCAGTGCAGTTGGTGCCTGGCTATTTGTGTAACAGGGCTGTGGGAGAAGGAGCAGCACAAGGTGGGTTCCAAAGGACGCCTACAGAGATGCTTTGGTGGGTGCACAGAGCCAGCCCAGCTCCCGTCCTGGTACAATGGTGTCAGCTGGGTTGGGACCCTCTTGAGCCTCTGTGTAGGGGTCTTCATGCTGTCATCTCCTTCAGTCTAGGGATATGATGCAGTGACACCTGGCCTAACCCTGAAGGCAGCCAGCTCAGGCTCAGCAGGACATGTCTGTTCAGGCTCCATGCTACGCAAAAAGCAGCTACCCCATTTTCAGGCCCAGGCTGACTGTGGCAACCACGGCGGCTTGCTGCTGTCACTAATCTACAATTATCCACCAATGATGGAGACTCAGACTTGAGTGAAGCGGGTCTTTCTTATTACAGCTAGGTAATTATGGGTAATGGAAGCTGAATATATGTTTATGCCCCAAAAAGTGATGATACAAGATTCAAGCTGGTTATTACTTGGAGACCTCTACATGCCAGTTATAAAGCCAGTTGCGATTTAGAGCAGGTCTCACTCACATTTAATTTCTTGAATGGCACAAAGCTATTACGGTCAAGATAGTGAAGCATCAGCCATGAATACGCATGTAACTGAGGAAGTTGTGATGTACCTGCAACAAGAATGTATTCTGATGAACTTAAATATGCATCATGCTAATCACAGCTGTGTCAGAGAGGTACTGAATGCTGGAAGTGGAGGTTCAGGCTTGTCATGTTCCCTTTTCTGAAACATAATACAAGCTGCCTCGCTGGGTGGTGGATTAGTCTTGAAGACTTCCGTTAGCTCTATGCCAGGGTGTCGAGCCTCACGAGTGCTTATTCTCCTTAGCACATCTTTCAAGTGAAACATTTGGGATGATCATCCTTGTAAATTCATGGGAAACTGCTGCTAGTATATGAGCTTGTCATCATAGCTTGTCATAATCTAAAGGTAAAACCACTTAGATACAGCGATGGCCAGGAAGAAAGTTTTGTTTCACGGTGATCAGAATTGTCTAAGTATGAAAAGGTGCAAGAAGAGTTTGCTTGGATAGTTTTTAAACAAACATTGAAATGAGACAAGGCCTGGGAAATATAAGCCGTGATGCTGAATTTTTCAGAATTACATGTACAGGTTATAATGGAAAATGTATTGCTCTTTTGGCTCAGAAACCTGGGTGCAATTTAGAGAAATGCCGGAGTTTGGTTTGTTCCTGCTGAGTGAGGTGGGAGTCCCACTTCCCTGAAGTATTTTGGAAATATACCCCTTCTCCTCATGGTCTGTAATGCAGTGTGCCTGTGTAGACTTGAAACACTTTCTAACACAGCCTTTCTTGCCTGTAGCCTAACTGAACAGATTTGACCATGCTGCTGAGCATGTGCTACCCAGGCTGGTTCAATAAGGCAAGACACTGTTAAATTCTGACACTGTCAAACAACATGTTGAATTTTCTTCAGTGGTCTTGAATCTCTGCGATTACATCTTTAACACATCAATAACTTAGCCTCTGGTTAGCAAGGATCGTTGAAGCATGACTAATCAGCAGATGAAAGTGTCTTTGTGGGGATTAGCTTTAATGAAAAGAAAAGGGATAGTTATTTTGGTAGTTTGAAATCTTCCATAAATCAAAGCGAATACTGACAAAGCAGGTTCATACGGTAAGAATGAAGCTATTGTGAATAAAATTAAGGGAACAGCTACTTTTGTATAAATCACAGGCCAGGACAGCATTTGTAAGAGAGTTCATGGGAACAAGATCATTTAACTTCTTCAGGTGTAAATAAGTGATATTTAGCTAATGTTAAAGCATCCCTAAAGAAAAACAGATGGATGAGGGTCCTTAGTAGGGAGTTTCTTTTTTGGTTTTCATTTTCTTTTCTTTTTTGCATGCAAAGAATACCCAGCTAGTTTATCTTGGCCACTTTGTTCTGTGCAGGGACAAACCGCCAACATATAACTTATTTTTTACCACTGCCAGAGAGGAGGTCATAGGCAGAGAAACTTTAGTCTGGATCACTGATAGCAGCTGTTTCTGGCTGGTGTAAATTAGAAAGTTTCTTGGTCTTCTATAACGTGGCCTGGAGGAGCTCATGGGGGCCATGGGGATAGTGGCAAATAGAAAGAAATGCAAACTCCACACCTTCTGGGGAGTATTCATGTTCAGCTCCTGAACTTTAGACCTCCTATATACTCCTGTGCGGTTAATATGCTGTATAAATAATCACCCCTTGAGCTCCTCCAGGCAGTGACTCAGAGCACCCACGCTGAACACTTAACCCTCTCCGATGACTGTAGCCTGAAGTTAGACTGTACGTGTCAATGTACCTAACAGCTCCCTTCCCTTTACGTTCTCCTGTTGTTTATGCTGTGCCTTCTCCATTGCTTTATTGCGACTTTTATATTTAATCCTTGTGGATGTGAGAATGAACCCCAAACTCATAATTTTAATATTGGAGTGGGTCTCTCTGCCTCTGACTTAATTGAACATCCTTTCAGGTAGGCTGAGGCAAATGGAAAAGCCACTCAGATCCAGGTTTCCTTGTTTTCAACTATGCTTTTGTACTGCTATCAGACGCACTTTTTGAAAAACTGTGTTAAAACACTTGGTCTGCATGTTGCAGGAACTGTTGCTAAATGGTTGATTGGAAATAAAAAATGCTTGCTCATCACTCTAAAGAAATGTGGCATTCAAAGTAAGGCTCTACGTAGAAATATAAACTTATGGTACTGCTCAGTTACCATATTGGAGGGCTTCCCATACTCTGGAATCTTTCAGTTTGGGGTGGTTTTATTCTTTTATGCTGTCTTTTTCTTGGGCTCTCACAGCACAAGCTTTCATGGGACTCCTGAGTGAGTGACAGAGCTCTGCTGAAGAGTTTGTGAATTAGGTTCTTACTCTAAGCTATTTAGAACGCAGCTTGTTTTCACATTTTTAAGACAATTTCCACATAACTGAGGCTAATGTTTAACTATTTAATATGGATCTCTTTTCTAACCAGTGCCAATTTTTCCTTCTTCCTATACAAACATGCTTTCTATTCAAAGTCAGTGGGAACGTGTACATGTGTATGAGTGTGTCTGGCTTCTAAAATCATAGTTTGGTTATTGCAAGTTTTTTAGGGAAATTGAAGAAAATGACTATGTGGTTACATAGCAACAAGAGTAGGATTAAAAAATAATTTTCATGGAAGAATTTACCATACTGCCTGGTATAATTACTGTTCCACTATGTAGTTTTTAGGGTCATGGTGAAAAAATAAAAACCCCAGACCAACAAAAATCTGTAATTCATGATGTTTATGTGATTCATAATTTACAATGGGAAGGAAAAGGAACGTTATGTGAAAAAATGCTATGCACATTTTTGCACAACATTCTACTGATATATGAATCATGCTTGTCTTTGGTTAACTCAAGGGAAATAATCCCAGTAATGTATGTAAGGCAGTCATGCCCACATGTCTGGGGTTTTTTATATCCAGATTTCAGTGGAAAGAGAGATACTTTTTAAACAGATGGCAAACAAGCCCCTTTCCCCCCAACTACTTAGCAAATTTAATAACATAGCTAATTATAGGACAGTGTATATCAATCCATTCATGTGCTTGCTCCATATATTTAATGTCACAAGTCAAAGGGATCTATGGAATTGCTGGGCAATGGCAGCTAAATTACGTCCAGACAATATTCCCTCTTTAAGTACACTTTTGAGACCGAATCTCTTGGGATTCCTATTGGCAGTTCAGTACAAAAGCTAATGTAAAATTCTGTAGCCACAGTCTGGCAGTGATGTTAAGAGAAGCTGAAACACACTCAGAGGCTGCATTTTTCTGGTCTAAGGTGATGTCCCATGTCGCATTTATTCTCAAGGGTCAGAAGGAAGAAGGTGAGGACCTGTGAATTTTCCCCTTGGCTGCTGGCTGTGTCATGGGGCCGTGATGCTCCCAGGGCTGTTGGCAGGATCACCACAGCCATCTGCTGAGCTGGAAGGACTGTTCCCTCCCTCACCCAGAGCTACTGCATCTCTTTTAATCTTTCTGGACCCTCCCCCACTCCACTCTACTACAGAGGACCTGGTCACAACTGATGAAATACTAGACCGGATCAGCATTGATTCAAGCGTGTCAAGCACCTACATACTACTGAGAGCTGCCTGTTGGGGGTCAGCGGGTACTAGGAGCCACGACTTAGACCTGTGAAGCATCAGCCCCATCTTTGACTGCAAGCAGGAGAGAGCCTGAATGCTTCTTGGTGGTGCATCTAATGTTATTTTGCATGCGTTACAGCTAAAGTATGTGTGACGCCATTCATGGTGGAGGTCAGAAGCAACTTTGAAAATATGCCTTTGCGAGGGGAGAGGCATGCTAATTATCTGTGAGGACAATGGCTCATTTCACTGTGACTGACAGGCTGGAGTACCTTGTAGCAATAAAAGCCTGATCTCAAGTGTCAGATGCACTGAGTAAATATATATCTGGGGTTCTTACATCAAAAGCTGTCTGTACAGTAAGGAAAACAAGCTCAAACCAGACCATCTCTTGGTTAGTTTTATATTTGTCATATGTAAAAGATTTGTCAGTCAGGAAGATCTGGCTGTTTACATCACCAGTTCTTTTTATGTAGAATTCAAAGCATATTACTAATAAAGTATAAAGATTCAGGTTAAAAAATGTGAAACCTGTAAGAGAAAACTGTAATACTGTCTGGAACAGGTTAAACACCAAAAAGGTCAGGGAAAATTTAGAGTATCCGAGTTTCATAATCTATGGATCTGCCTACACGTATCTGTTTGCTCCAAGTGCTCTTTGTGATCTGTCAGAATTATTTAAAAACTTTAAAAAATGTATGGAAACTAATTTAGTCACGTATCACAGACTAGCTCAGGAAAGAGAAGAGTCTCACAAATCACAGAGGTATTAAGTTGGGGGGGATTCAGCAAAGTGAGGGTTGGTGATGTCTGTTTCTGTGCAAGTGCCATCCTCACCCTCCAAGTGTAGGGGCGAGGTGTCTCAGTTCATTTAACCATTGTGGCACCCATTCAGTTCCCACAAAATGCTGAAAACTCAAAATATTGATGCTGCAGAAGGTGGCTGAAAGCTAAACTCCAGTTTGAGTTTCCCTGCTAATTTCCATCATTTTGTTACTTCCATAATTAAAATAATTTTCTCCCATTTTTAACTCTTGGAGCTGTCAGAAAAGCAAAACAGCAGTAAGTTTACAGGCTCCTACACTACCCCCAGAAAGGCAGGGTTTTTCTCCAGCCACTTGGTCCATTTGTACAGCCCTTGGTGGGGTGGAGATGCTGATGCTTCGGTCTGCTGCTCGCCCCATTTCTGCTGCAGGCTTGTGCTCGTAGAGCAACAGTCCCACACTTCTGTGCAAAAGTCTTCACCTGAAAAAGCCTCCCAGGAAGGATTTCCACTGAGACCAGGCAATGGACTCGGCCCCGTCTGCTACCGCTGCCTTTCTCTGACACCTCATCCCAACCCATAGCTAGTCTGTGCCTTTACTCCAAAGGCAGCATCCCTTCCCCATGGATGTATTTCTCTGAAGTGCATTGCAATCCTGGAAAAAACCCTCCCCTGCCCCTCAAATCCTATATTCTTCCCAAAGTCTGTAGGTTGCTTTTAAAAATAGAGCATGCCCTGGCTGCGTGTCTCACTGGGCAGAGGGCCTACTGCCTGTCATCCTTGATGTCTCTCTTACTACTTGTTTCAGCTGGTTGTTTTCTTGGTATTTAAAGGCTCTGTTGTGTTCCACACTTTCAATTAAGGAGGAAAAATGCTCTCTGTGTTGTAAGAGTGAAACTGGCAGTTGTACGCTTTGGTTTGTAGCATAAACAGTTGCACAAGGATTCATTGGCAACCTTCCCTTCACTAAGGAGGCTATCAGCTAAATGTCACAGATGTGTCTGGGTCTTGCCAAGAGCTGGAAATGTACTGGGAAACTTCTGAAAATGCCCTCAATTAAAAAAAGAAAAAAAAAAAAAGCTCTCAAGGATGTAGTGGACACGTGCTAGCTGCAGCAGAGGATGGAGACTCTCCGAGCATATGGTCAGGGTCTCTTCTTGCGCATTCCTCCTTACCTCTGGAGTCCTCTTCCTCATGTAATGGGCTGTGTCTCTCCCCCCACTCGAAGTGAGTCTTCCTCCTCAGCAGCTCACTTCTTCCGTGTGGTCTATAAAGCTGAGCTTTTCCTTCTCGGTAACAGGATCACAAATAACATAAAACATTAAAAATGTCCTAACCCCTTGACACCTTCGTTATAACCAAAGCAACAGCATGAACTTATTGCTGGAATGCTTGCCCTCCCTTCCCTCATCACCCATGATCACTTCATGGTTTAACTACAGCCTAATCCTGCAAACACTTCCTACCCAGCAGAGCACTTACCAGCGCCGAAGTAGCCCGCTGACGTCGGTGGATTATTCCAGGTAGTACGTCCTCGGAAAGCTAAAGAAGTGTTTGTACCGCTGAGCCATTTGGTTTGCAAGCTCTTGGGGGATATTATCTTTTGTCTATAAAGAATCATGCACACGCGCGGTGCTGTATAAATAATTAATAATAACAGAACTCACATCAAACTAGCACGTATGGGAATTCATACCACTGGCTTTCCTGGCCGCTTGAAGAAAAATCACAGAATTATGGAGTTTGGCGAAAACCTCCTGATAGCATATCTGGGTTTGTGGAGTTCACCTCACTTTGGGAAAGTGTTTTCTCTTCCTCTGCACCAGAGGAAACAGTGAAGGACCTTCACCTGGCAAGAAATGCACAGGAAGCATATTTTAAGTTAATCCAATATCTGATGAATATCTCCCAAAGGTAAATTAAAGCTCTTATCACCCTGCCTAACCTTTAATTGCATAACACAGGAGGTCTGGGTTTTATCAAACTGTTGACTCTTTTTTTTTGTTAAGAATTCTTTGGCTTTCAGCAATGTTGCACAAATTGTTCCTTGGTGAAGGCCGTAAGCAATAAAATAAAACTGCTAATTTTATTTCCAATGCACTCACCCTTTTTGTTCTTAAATTTTGTTGTACCCTTTTCTCTCTGAAATATGACAGAATGAATCTGAAGGGATCCAAGTTATCAAACAAAAATAAAAGATTAAACCAGGGAAAGCAAGTATGCAAGCAAAAACAGAGCTGAGAGGCCACAGAAGCTTGGAGCTCTATGTGATGTTATAATACAACTTCTGGATTAAAGAGAAAAGCGAAAGACTCCCTTTTTTTTTAATATGATTAAGAACATAGTTCCCTCTGGACTTCAGATGCAATAGATGGTTTCTGATTCCAAGAATCCATGAGAATGATCCTTTCTATGAAGATGTGTATGTCATGGTCATACATTTCTTGGGCTTCCATCACCTGTTGCTCAGAGGGAAGTTCATCACTCAAGTGCAGCAGTCATGAAGGAAGGTAGTTTCCTTCTCAGTAAGAAGACTTCTGTTTCCTTATGGACAGGGTGACATATGTGCATCACATTCAACTGCTGTACTTTCCACATGCTTTTCAGACCAGACTGAATTGTAAGATGCACAGGGTGAGATTACTATGATTTTTTGTTGCACTGACAATGCCTTTGATTAGAAAGTAGAATATACTTTTCTACCTTCAAAGAGTGCTTTAGCCACCAAAACATTGAATTCACTGGGCTACTTTCCATCTCCATGGAAACCATTCCATTTTGTACAGAATAATTTAATATTCAGTAGTTCAGAGAGTACAAAAGTGAACATGAATACCTGCCTCTTGATTAGCTAATATTGATATTTCACTATTTTAAAGAAAGAACTTGGAAAACCGGGCTCCTTCTATCCTCCTCCGCAAGTACCATAAGCACCAGGTAACAGGAATACTTTTCCTTTCTCACTGATTTAGTGAATGCTGAATAGATCTGTCCAAAGTGAAGAGGACCAGCTGGAGACATGGATGACATCTTGCTTCAGCAGAGACCACAGCCTGGTGGCTCAGCGCATTCTCCAAAGCAAGGTGCAGAGGAAGAAGTAAATCTCCCATCTTAGCTGAAAAGCAGATTTTTGTTGGCAGGAGTTCCTCCTTCACCAGTACTTTGTATCTTGCCCAAACTGGTAAGAATCCCTGAATGTCTACAGGATAGGGTATCCTGTCCTTGGGTGAAAGGGAGCATCCGGCTTCAGATTCCCAAAGTGTCTGGAGTGGGAAATAGTTCATATGGCTAAGATCAAAGTTCTTCTGTACATGCCCAGAAACGGCGATTTACATGGGCAATCTTCTGCTTTGAGAAATTGACTGTCTGTGGACTTTAAGATATTTTGTGTTAGATCTGGGGTGCACAGAGATTTTTCCGTACCTAATTTGCCCCCAAATAAGGCACTTAAACATTTGTGTATCTGGAATGTAGGTGCTTCTTAAAATAGCATTCTGTTTTCAAATTGGCAGATGATAGATCATTTGTATACATATATTTAAATACACACAGACACAAATATACGTAGTTTGAATCCATTCACACACACGGAAACACACAAGTATATATATAATATTTAAGCATAGTATGCATATATAATGATATAATATATAAAAAATATATATATAAATTTTTTAACTCCATTCAAAGAAGTCAGTACTGTCCCTTTTCCCAGACTTTACAACGCTATTTTGTGTTTATTCTTCAACTGAAACAAAATGTGAAGGACTTCTGTTTGTAGAAGGAAAGAAAACCATGATTTATTTGGGAAGGGTTTGTTAGGGCTTTTTGGTAAACCAAAATTTAAAAGAAAATAGCAAAAAGAAATCATGGAAGTTAAGTCTCTGATTTCTCACAAACTTTTGTTTCACAAAAACTTTTTCATAATCTTTTGAAATTTGTGTGGTAACTTTTGCATCAGCTCTTGTGCAAATGCAGCTGTTAGGAGTACAACTGATGCAGAGGGAAGGGACAGAAGTCTCCTGCACTTACCTTCAGATGCCTGCAAAATCTGCCACAAAATTTTGTACATAAGGGTGTCAAGGCCTTGACAGTGTCCTTCCTCCTTAACGAGCCACTTATGTTTGTAGGTCTTCACAATAGGCTGATAGATCTGCTAGTAGTTCAACAGCAGTTTCAAAATTACTCAAAAGGTGATATTCAAGATAATTGTGCCCATTTGGGATCGGATTTTCAGAAGACATCAGAAAATCTCATCCTTTCTGGTATATTTTAACTAGGTCAGTGCTGTTAACATTCTGGCCCTGGGTTATTTTGTCTATGAGTTAGAAGAAACATTGAAATAGTAGCAACATCTTTCTCTGTGCTGTGTTGATCACACACAACAAATATTTCACAATAATAAGAGTAGCTTTGTTGAAGTGAGCTTCATAAATTGACTGCACAGCCTTAGGCCTGGTGACTTTTCTTTTGTAAGGAACTATTTCTTTTTGTGCTCATTTAATTGTTTACTCCTACCATGTACTGTACACCAGAACTGTAGTCTCTGCTTACCAGGTGCCTACCTACACTATTTCTAATGCACCTGTAAACAATTCCCAACTTTACAAGTTATCATTGGGGTTGAACTTTCAATCACCAATAACCCTGGTGATATAACAGCTGGGGACTTGGTTAAAAAGGCTGTGTGTAAAAGCTGGTCGGAGTATAGTTACTGTGCTGCACTCTGGACTGGTACAGCTTACCTGACAAGAAAAAAATTTCTGCACCTCTTTTACTTTATATTTTGTTTCTGTATAGGAGGAAGTCAAGTTTGGTTTGCAATAAATTGTCATTTTATGACAATACAAGGCAAGAAAGTTCAGTTTAAGTACTTGGGTTATCACACATATTTGATTTAGCTAGCTACGTGGCTTGGGGGTACAATATTGGCTTAAATTCAGGTTCTATTGAAGTTAATGGACAAACGCCTACTGTCTTCAGCAGAGCCTGGATGGAGCTTAGTCTTTCAGTTTCAAAAAAATCAGGTATATTTTAGGCAATAGGTAATTCAATTTTTGCACCACAGGCAGATGTCACATTTTGATTTCTTTTTCCCTACCCTATTTAAATATGTCTTCTTTGCTTTGAACCACATGTGAAGACCTCCTGTCTTTAAACCCAAATAAATTAAAAAAACCCCAAGTCTATCTCCAGCCCAGTTCAACTACAGTGAATTGCGGGTGGGGTGGGTGGTGGAAACAGGCCATTTTAAAAAAGGGAATTAGACTATATTGACTTTATTATTATTGCCCTTGAACATTTTTAACAGGTACTAGTGACTTATGAAAATCTATGCTGCAGATATAATCACAAACAAAAGCAAGTAAGCAGGCCTAGGTGATCTGTCTGAATGCACGAAGATATTTTTAATTTATTGTAGTGAGATGCATAAACTGTTTTATCCAGGTTAATTTTCCTCTCATTTATTGTGTTCTGTCCGATAAAACTTCATGGATATTCAGGCTCCCCTAGATCCTGGTTATGGTAAATTAAGGAAAGTTTGGCCCTTAAATAAGTTATATTTGCAGGTTAGCAACCACTCTGTTTTGCTTTCTCTCTTCTCATAAATCAATTATTGAGGTCTATTTAATTAAGAACAGATTAGAAACATTTTCATTGTTGTTTTTTAAATTTCCTTTGTACTGAAGTGCTACAGAGTTAAAACACCAAGCACAAAAGTGCACAGCCAACCATGACTAACTGCATAAAGCAAATAACAAGCTGTATGATCAAAAACGAAAGCCAGTGCCATTCATGTGGAATAATAGAAATCGTACCACCAAAACACTTCATACACTTCTCATCTACCAACGTACACACTTGCTCAGCTCATATCATGCCTCAGGAATGCAATTACAAACAGAAAGGGACCTGCACAAGAGGTAAATACCCAGAGGGGAAGCCACATTTCCCTGTGCCTAGTCCTGACAGTACCTTACCCCTTCAGCTTGAGGTTCATCAGCTGTGGGGAGGGAAAGGCAGAGCAAGCTGTTACTCAGGACATGCTTCTCTCCTTCCAGCTCTTCTGGAGTTATACGTGGAGATATATTCTTCTTCTGGAGATATATTTGGCATAGACGAACACATGCCAAACACTGTCGCTCAGTTAACTTGCCATGTTTGAGCTGGAAGGCTGGTGAAGGACTGTCACTATCCGTTCCCACCGGTCACAGAACAATGTCCCCCCAAAGCACACAAAATCATCATGCAATGCTGTGTTCAGGGATCTGACATAGTCTTGTCTTCACCATCATTAAAAAGAACCTTTCGCCCTCCACTGATTTTTCTCAGGGGTTGCAAAGGCCATTCTTATTTGAGCAAAGAAAAATCTTACCTGTTTATGGGGTGCAACTGAGAGTGGGAAAATGCTGGATGTTTCTGGGAGAGGATAAAAAGATTTTACCAAGCATATTTTTGTTACATAGTGTTTTGAAACAAACAAATAAAAACCCAACCCTCTGCCCACTAACTGGAAAACAAAGCCAGCTTAAAATTTTTGCTCAACTCTCGCTGCAGGAAATGGGAAACTTTCTGCTGTTTCGTGGGGAATTGGAGCAGGCCAGAGGGACGAGAACAACAACAAGCAGCCACCCACCAATAAAATGCATGTAGTAAAGTGCTGTCAGAGAGATCAAGGGCTTTGCATACACTTTAGGAAGGATTCAATTTCATTGTCACTTCAGGCCAAGGAGGAGGAGATTCCATATTCCTGCAGTCATTCATCCTGACTACTCCCCTACTGATTTTTAAAATCTGTTGTGCCTCAGCCCTTTCCTCATGCTTCAGAGGGGAGAGATGAGAGAGGGAACAAGAGCTCCTGAGGTTCCTCTCTACTTGTTATCCAAAGAGCCTTTAAAAATGCTGCTGATGAGCGCTAAATCTTTTAAATCTTATGACTATGACTATGACTTCAATCAGGGGAAATTATATGCCAGCATAATTCTCTCTTGAATTCAGTGGGGACTCTACCTGTGGGGTAAATTCAGCTCCACTGTAAATGGAAGGTGAATGCTAGGATGGCTGGGGACAGAAACCTGCACCGTCTCTTCTAGCTCTACGGCCCCGGTGCTGTGTTTTGCATTTGTTGGAAGCAGTACATCTGTCCCTTTGGAAATCAGTGCTCTATGTATCAATGTGAGAACAGAAACTTCCAGAGTGTATTGAGTTGTTGACAGGCCAGCGTGCAATTGCAGATGATAACTCAGATATAAAATTAACCATGTGAATTCTCGTCCTTCGAGTTGTATCAGGTACCCCATCCACTCAGTGATGAGCTTTTTCCTGTGCAAGTGCGCTGACCCCCAGAAGGCGTTGAGGAGATTTTCTGAGAGGATGCCTGAGGGTCCTATTTTCTCTTTAGTATAATTCCGCCAGATTAATGAGTGTTATAGGTCCAGAACAGATGACAATTTGGGTTCTGAGTCCTTAACGAGCTGAACACAGTGTACACCACAGTGCACTCAGTTGTCTGCTAGATAGGCAGACTGCCTATGCTAAGCCTTGTTCCTTATTCTTAAGCACCAGTTTGCACCTCAGATCCACATCTGTAAAATATGGCATTTGTTCATCTTTGAAAATGCTCTGAGATCCAGGATGAGAGGTGTGGGATGTGTGCTAAACAGGGAACTAAACTATTCTCAGTACTTCGCAAACAGAATTTTGACAAAGTCTCTACCTCAAAGAATGTATAGTCTAAAAAATAAAAATAAAAAAAAATTAACTGCTATCAGAAAAGTAAACTTAGCCCTTATAGAACTAGTAATAACTTTCAAAAATATTGATACTCTTCCAGTGTCCATCATTAGCTAATTATTAAACAAAACTAAATATAAAGTTTGCTCTGTTCCACATGCCTCTATTTACAAACTTATCTAATTTTAGGAAGCAAAATCAGAAAGAAAATCAGGTTATGGAAGGAAAATAAAGTGGTTTTTAGATCATTGGACTTAAGCCTTCCCCAACAGCTTTCAGATGCTGCCAGCTCAGGAACTAAGAGGAACAGCTGTGAACTAACAAGACTGAAGATCGGAGACAAGTCCACTGGCTGCTGCAACATCTCTGGTACAAGAATTTTCCTTGGGCTCTTGGGAGGTTGCTAGTGATAATACCAAACTACATTTAAAGTGCATTTCTGTGTATGTGTGTGTGAATACTGCAGGATTTTCTTTGAGAAACTTCTCATGTGTGATACGCAAGTGGACAGACTGAAACCTCTTCATTGAGACAGGAGCCTTGGAGTGCCTTAGTGACACCAAAATGACATCACGGAGTTCAGCTGTGGTATCTTGATGAGCTCCATCGTGAGGTCTCTGTGATCCCATCCATACCTGCAGGGAGCAGGAACTCTTTCTTCAGATTTATGCCAGGAAAAGCTCTGTCTTAGCCTTCATTGGAGCCTCTTCGGTGAGGCTTTTAACCTGTGGCTTGGGAAGTACTTTAAAACTGTCATCTCTGTGCACTTTACCTCAGGCTGCACAGAACTTTCTGACTTGTGATTAAAACAACTATTAGTCAACCTTGCATTTGGAAAATAGTTAGAAATCCTGCTACTATATGACCCTCCTCCCCAAATCTGCTCCATGTTTATTTGGTTTTGAGAAAAAAAGAGTGAGCCCCCCAACGCAGTTACTTGCCTCGTTTTTTGTTAGAGTCAGAATCAAGCATGCTTCTGACCAGCAAGAGGACCTGAGATGATAACAGTTTCATAGGGATGATCTTTCTTTACTGTTGTCTTGACTGGAGGGCCTGAATGAGCCATCTTGGGCCTAGACAGCTGGTTGCATGCATTTGGTTGCAATTTGCTCATTTAGAGTGATGCGAGCATCACTTTGCTGTTCTCCATATGCACTGGAGCAAGCCTGGTGCTCAGTGCAGAGGCCACCTGCAACAAGGCAACCAATCTGAAGTTTACTGGGCACATTTTTGTGGCTGTACCTAGAGAACAGCACCAAGTATCAAGCTGCACCTTGAACTGAGCAAACCGGTACAAAGGGTTTCTCTGTAGTGATGGGACAGGGAACACACCACGGAGGTTCTGTTTAATGCCAGTGAGACCATACTGCCAGTGTCCTTGTCACATTCTCCCCAGCAAGCTCAGCCTCTTGCCCTTAGGACAGAGTTGTCAAGGAATGGGTTTGCCTCTTCCTTTTGTTCTTGTTCTGCATGGGAGGGGACAGTATTGCCATTTGTATTCTGCATACTGGCAGGTACTACTAAAGCACAGACTGAGCCTGTTTCTGAGCTCTCTGAGCTGGCTGCTGAGGTGAAGGAGCAGTAGAATTTCTGCTCCGTTTGCCAGTTAGGCAGGTAACATATCCCTGAGAAAGATGGTGTGCAAGAGCTAATTATTTTGTATGCTGCTGCCTGAATAACTTGAGTCTGCCAGGTGCCAAATGCCTCTGGAAATCTCCCAGTTCTATGAGAACTGAAAGGTTCAGCTTGTTCCTGACTCTTTTATGGAGTCAGACCCTAGAAAACTGCAAACTTTCAGCACAAAGGCACCTCATCTGCTGGGGGGAGAGTGAATCATACCCATGAGAAAGATGAAGTAGAATAAAGGACTCCAAATTTTCAGTGACCACTGATTCTGTAAGAGCATGATGCATGCTACCCTGAAAGTCTGTCCCCAAGGTGAATCAATGCTACCGTACCTTGCACCATTTCCTTACATTGCTGTTTGTCTGCTTTCCTGCATGAGTCACTTGGGTTGTGATCCCTGGTTTACATGCTTCTAAAATCTTGTGCAATATTGTCGTGACTGTTATGCAGTCGGTAGAAGCTTTATGTGTTTATTGCATTAGGTTTACATAAAATATCTGTATTTTGGATAAAAAAATTACTTAAATGCCAGGATGACTGGTCTAACACAGTAAGTTTCTAGAAGGTGGTGGCACGGGGAAAGGTAGGTTGAACCCTGGCTTTGGCGTGGTAGCCAGTCATTTGTTAGTTTGTAATTGTTTTTTTTCACTTCATTCTCTTAGTTGTCTACCTGTGAATGATAAAGAAAGAGACCACACTGTCATTGTACACATGAACTGATGTGGTTTTACTGCATTTGGCCACACACTTAAAAGAAATATGCTGGTACAGAGCAGCCACAGGTCTTATCTCTGCTGCCACTCCTTTCACAAAAGAATGATCTTTACATCAACAGTTTTCCATCCTTGGCTTGATAACGTTGCAGTCCTACCTTTTGCTCTTGGTCCGAATGCAGAGATTAAAAACACTCAGTTGATGCAAACGGTGGATTGATACAACACACAGAATGGGGTGTAGATGTGCTTCACACAACAGAGAGCAGAATTGAAGGGGAAAATGTTGCTTGGAGGCAAGACGCCTCTTTAATAGATTATGGCAAGGAAAATCAAATACCATATCTGCTTTTTTCCTGGAGTATATCGAGACTGATCATAACTAACATCTGTTCATGTTAAGCAAATACTTGTCATGATTTAAACGTCTGTTTGCATACAACTCTGAGTAGTGCATCTTAAAGTCATACATATTCATATAGAATGAAGAATGCATAATGTCTG
>JANHGO010003809.1:0-26258 GCA_024606505.1 Aquila spilogaster | reverse complement strand
GGCGGCGACTTGGTGGAAACTTTGCAGCCCGCCGTGCTGCCCAACCGCACCGTGTCCCTGTGAGTACGGCCCGCGGGCAGCGCACCTGGCGGCGGGAGGGATGCGCTCCGCGGGGCGCGGGGGGACCCCTGGGCGCGTCCGTGCCGCTACCGCAGGGCTGGCAGAAGCGGCTTCGAGCCCTGCCCGACTGTTAGAAAGTACGTGCGAGTTTGCCTTTCTTCTTTTTTCTTTTTCTTTCTCTGTTTGGAAACTCTTTCGCGTTACGGTCGAGCTGGGGAAGCTGGGCTTCCCCTGATGTCAATTGCGTGCTGCTGTGTGCGGTGGGTTGGGAAACGTCAGTGCTGGCAGAACTGATGGAGCTCGGCGGTACACCGTTCTGCCGGTGGCAGAGTGGGCTGAAAGTGTCCCAGCACTGAATGAACGACGCTGGCGAACTGTGTGCTGTGAGATGAACCGACTTTCCCCTCCTCTCTCGTTTCCTATAAATAAAGTTTGGGACTTGACATCTCCTCTATTAGCAATAGTTCGCGTACAACCAATTGAAACGACCGACTCTCGGATACTGTTCCGAATTGTAACTCAGAATGACTCACATTTCGGTGCTTTGCTTATTTATTTATTTTTTCAAGTCGCTTGGAAATAGCATCATCTATTTCATTGCCTGTTGCACAAACCTGAATAAATGCGGTGTGTTGTTCGTGTGCTGTAAGAACTTGTAACTGTATTGTCAAGTGTAGGTGAGAGTAATGTCCCTATAAAGAACCCAAGCAGTAACAGATCTGTGACACTCACCCTTTAGATTGTGCACATTTCCAACTCTTTTACTGTTGAATTTATTTCTGTTGACAATTCCTGCTGTGAACATCTCCACTGTTCACTGCGTTTTCTTTAAGTCAACACTTTTAGGAGACAACTAGTAAAGATAGTAATTTATAACAGCTGGGGAGCCCATGCTGTAAATGTGCAGATGTGCTGCGTATGCTTCAGTTCAGCTCCAGCTCTGACTGCTGAGTGACTTGGTGCTGATTAGCTGTGTGCTGATTGCTCATCCGGGAGGGCTTTGCTTGTTAATGTACAAGAGGTAATAACTACACTCCCAGCTAAATTTAATAGACTTTTTAAGAATCATTTTATGACACCAACGTAAGTTTTGACCGAGGTGGTAAATTCGCTCCTACTTTTGTGGTTTATATAACTGGCTTTATAGTATATACTCCCAAAAGGGTATAAAATGTTGAGACAAACTGTTTTTTTTCCTCACTGGTTAAAGATCTGCAGAAACTTTTACACTAGTGTATCTACAAAGGCTTTTGTCCTAAGCATTGACTTACAGAGTTTTATTGGGATTCTTTTTTAAAGAAGATTTTCCTTTGACTGAGTACCAGTAGATGAATCCAGCTGACCAAGGGATCAACAGAAGTATGTATTCACTGCAATGAAAAGAAATTGAATTGGAAACAGAAGTGAGAAAAGATGGATGGAGGAGGTGGTGCGTGTGAAGTGGTAGGTGGGAGGATTTGCTCACTTGCATCTGTGCATCAGGGTACCAGAAGCAAACATGTTGCTCTCACCCTGAATAAGCACATTTCAGGTGACACTCACTCAGACTCGTTAGGAAGCTGCCGTGTTATTTTTTTTAAACTCACTTACAGAAAGCCGTGACCTGATAGCTGGTTAGTTGTACTTTGCTGGATCAGAACACAGACGCCCTTGGTTTTATTTGTTGGGTTTGACTCAGAGAAGTACACAATACCTTGTATCACCTAAATGTATGGCTTTTCTCTTACTGTCTATCTCCGTTGTTTTTTTTTTCCCTCAAAAGCAAATTTAAAGCTGAGTCTTGAAGATAAAAAGGAAAAAGTTAGAATCTGAGTTAGGGATGTAATAATTTTCAGTAGTTGGAACATACGGATGACAAGTTGATTGAATGTGTCAAAGATTTTCCAGGAGAAGCTGTTTTTGATGAATGGAATTACACTTGTGAGATTTGGCCAGCTGCAGAAAATAATGATAAAAAGCTCAAACAGCACCGCTCTTACATTTGTTTTTGTAGCTGCATGGAAGACTTAGGCAAAAGAGAATACTGCAGTAGACACTGCCTATTTCTATTCAGTTTTATGGGCCCACAGAGAGAAAAAGAACTTTAACATATGGAGCATAACCTTTTGGATTGCTTTAAAAATTAAGAAATATAGAGGTGAATAAAGGAATGTACTTTCAGATGCAGCAACGGTTTTAAGGAACAGTGTAATGAACAGTAATTTTTTTGGCAGATTAAATCACCTTCATATATATCATGTAGGGATGCTGCTTCTCTAGCACTGTTTCTTTTGGAAGGGAAAGTTAAAGCCAAACTTAACTGCTCTGCAAAGATGTCATAGGAGTTAACTTTGCTGTATCTCTTTAGCCATTAAGAGATGAAGTTGTAGCTGTTTAAGATTTCATCTATGTGCTAGGTAACGTTGCTTGCCAGCAAATTTAAGAAGTTCTGACTTGTTAGTTTAATGATTTTTTTTCACCCAACTGACCAGGGACCTTGGCCAAGCTCAGTGATTCCGGCGCTTTATGGCACCAAAAGTAGCACTGCAGAAAGTACTTCTGGAGTTTGGTAGACTCTAGTTTGACTTAACATAAACTAGCATGAAGTCACTGGAGAAACACATATTCTTGACCAGTTGGGACCAATTATTTCTAGTGGGGAAGTACATGCAGTTTCTTGGAAATCAGATGAATCAGATGAATGCTAGAGTTATTCAGTGCTGCCTGAGTGCTCCCAATACTACAACACAACACCAGAAATAAAATCAAAATATGAGCTGATAAAGGAACTACTCTCACCTCTTTAATTTATATTTAAAAAAAAAAAAAAGAAAGAAAACAACACAAAGAGCCTTGTTCTGTGCTCTCTGTTTTACTGGCTTTATTTACTATTTTACTTCTTTGGAAATGGGATTCAAGTGCTTGATCTGGATTGAAAGAAAAAAACAGTTGTAGCTTCACAAAGTAGAATTCCTTTTAACTTTTGTTAAGTTACTTACTTACACGTAAGTAAACTTTATTGATTTGCAGGATATATTTCTGTGCCTTGTGTATCAGTGAGGGCGCAGAGGAAGGGTGTTACTTCTCTTGATTTCCATGGAGAATACTGCTGTGGTCTCCCAAAATTATGGGAGCTCCGCAGATTCCTCTCAGCAGGTGTAGACCCAACAAAGAAGGATTGCATCCCCCCACGATAATAGTTTTATCAGTCACAACTTTATGGCCAAATATGTGGGAATTCTTACAATGAACCAATACTTTACAAATTATTCTTTTTAAATTGTGTGATTGGGTTGTTGAAGTATAACACTAGAGCAAAAGACTGCATTTGTTTCCTCTTCTGTACTAATGAAAATGTTAGGTTTAAACTTTTGATTGAGTTGCTGAAGTTGGGGCTACGTAGAGTAAGACAGTAATACTAAGTTTGCCACTTTTTTCAGTGCAGGAGTCCTATGATTTGAAATTTCAGGGATTAGCAGTTAGGTTTTGTTCTGCATTATTCTCATAAATGGGATGGTATGTCTGCAGGTTACTTACTATCTGTACCTTTTTCTTTTTTTTTCCTGTCAAATGGTGCCAAGAAGTTTAACCTTATGGTTCTTAGAAGTTTCTGGTTCATTACAGCTCTTGATATAGCTGAGCAGAATATATTCTGAAGTTACAAAGGTCGTCAGTTTCTCATAGCAACATTACTTTATTTTCCCTCCCTCCCAATTCAAAAGGAAGTCTGACATATTTGGACGGGTGTTATTTTTACAAATTTTGCCCAGATATGCCTGGGTACGTCTGTTGTTTTAAATGTCATTGTAGACGTGAAAAAAATTAGGGTAGTGTACGGTCATAGCAACTCTTCTATATGACTGTTCATGTTTTTGTGTTTATTTTTGATTGTGAATTAGAGGTTGTCTCAAACTCCTCTGATTCTCAGTTTCAGAATGGGGCTACATGACTCCAGTGGAAACCTATAGGCGTAATATGTACAGCAGGCATTTCCATCCTCAGAGCGCCTCCCAAACATTAGCAAGCCTTCTGAAAGCAACATTCACCCCGCTTTTCTGCCCCCAAATTACTTTTATGTCACATTCATTTATGTCATGTCTACTGCTATTTATTCTAACTTATTATATGACTGTATATTTTTCATGTCCAGTCCTGAGTTTTACACTTCTATATTACTTCAGCCTAGGATACATAAATATAATTTAGTTAATGTAAGCATCTTACTGTAAAAATATATCTAAATTTTTTTTTGTCCCAAAGAGCTTAGACTTTAAGCTAGCCAAAGCAAACAAAGCAAGAATTGAGGGAAGAATGAACAAAAAATATTATTCATTAGTTTTATCTCCCCATCTTAAAACTTGCTTTTTTTTTTTTTCTTTAGTGGTATAAGGTCCTGCGTATTATTGCTGGTTTCCAAATAACTGGATTCTTAAAGAATGTAGGGTAGTTCTCATTCTAAAGATTTTCAGAGACATTTTCACCTTAGTTAACTTCCTGTGTTCACTCAAAGTGCCAGGAAAAAAAAAAGAATAAAAACCAGGTTTCCTGCTCCATTATTGATGGATGTATACATATTTATACATGCTTTCTCCAAAAGCTCTTAGAAAACAAAGTCAGTTTCTTGTGAAAGAAATTCCTATCATAAAGCAAATTGATGCAGAAGATGTGGAAGGTCTGAGAGGAATGCTTGGGAAAGGCAAAACTAAGATAGAAGGAAGATAGTAGAAAAGTAGTTAGATATTAATCTAAATTTCCTTGATGGCTCAGCTAGAGTGGGCATAAAATACCATAACTGAAAACAGTAATTTTTCTTCATGTTATTTGTGATGAGAGGATGTCTGGGTTTGATTTCTCTTGTCTGTGTGTCAGTACTGTGAAGGACTCTGAGCGCTTCTGAATTACGACTTACTGTTAGTGAAGCCAATCCATGGGCATGAGTGGAAATTTTAACAAGAGAGGAGGGCAAAAAGGTTCTGCTTAGGCAAACAGAGCTTTATTTATAAATGGTGTTCAAAATACCATAAAGGCTGAAATTCTTTCCCTTTTGATTAATTTGTCAATGTCATAAATTGAAAAAAATGCCACTTCTCCTCCTGGTGCTTTAAGTTCTGAAGGTGGCTTTCAGTTTGTGGAAAGGAAAGAGGTGAGAATTTCTGGAAACAGATAAAGGTACTCGCTGGTATTAACGGTTCATTAATTTGGTAATTTAATGAAGAAACCCAGATCTCTTTTTTGCTGCATGCTCGGAAATTTGCAGTATCTTACACTTAGTTTCATTCCAGAGATATAAATAAACTGCTGAGATAGAAAGGAGGATAGCAGTGCATGTGTGTATTAAGTGTATATCTGATACCTATCGAGAAGTTCTAAATGAAGTTGGGGTTTTATGATATGGTATAATTTAGTTAGCTACTGACCACGTTTGCCTGAAGCAGGCATGCCACTGCCTTTCTTTTCTTTCTTCTTTTTTTTTTGGAGGTTACCCTAATATTCATAAAATCCATTTAGTTTTAATGATTAGAAGATATGTGCAACAGCGTCTTGTTTTTGAAGAGCAGATACTCTCATCTGATGTGATGGCCTGGGAGAGAGAGATTTATGGATGTGGAATTTCCCATTATAGGAGGCTGTGTGAGTTGCTGCCCCTTGGGACCTAGGTACTGTCAGCCCTTAAAGTAGGCTGCTCTTTAGATTTGGTAACATAGTGCTTTTTTTTCTTTTCTTTTTGTAGTTTTATTTTAAGAAGAAAAAATGAAGTATTTCCTCAAGATGCATTTTTCTTTCTTTGAGCCCTTCTCTAAATTCTATAGCAGCATGAGGAAAGGTGAGGTGATGAGGGGGAAATAGCATGGTGGGGAGAGACGTGAAGAAGGGGAAATAACTGTCCAATAACAGTTCTAACAGAAGGGAGGGGGCTGAAAAGTCTTACTAACATGAAGCACACAAAGTTCAGTATTCCTATACATTCTCTTTTTTCTGCATCATTCAGAGGTTCAAAATCACACATGTAACTGCTGCTGTACAGTAACGATCTTGCTAACACCTGTGTCTCAAGAAGCCCATTTGTTCCTTTGCCATCAATACAGACCCAGAAGTACTGCCAGTACTGGGCAGAAGTAGCCAAGGAACACTGCTTGCTTGTGCAAAGTGTGCCCCACTTGGGGCCCTCTGTCAGAATGTATTTTGCAGCTGTTGTATTCAGCCCTAATCCACCCCTAGGTTCCTCACTTCTGTCTTTACTCCTGCTTTCGCCATACAGAACCGGCATTAATCTGTAAGTTCAAGGGCAGTCTGTCTTCATTGAGGCTGAGATTGGGTTCAAACATCCTGTAGGAAACTTGTGTTTATATGCATGTATGTTTGTATGTACGTATACACACAAAAAAATGAAGCTTACACACTTCCTTCATGGGCATGAGAGTCAGAATTTTGTGCCAGCTTGAATTTCAACACTTTATTACTATCAAAAATCTCTACTTGTGCTCTTTTTTGAGTTTGAAGAAAACGGATTTCTAAGCTTCCTCCTTTTCCATCTTCCATATAGGTTGTAAAACAACATTGCAGCTTCAAAAGCATGCAGAAGGATGAAAAGGTTGGGCGTGTGCTGCTTTAATTGGCTCTGATTATCTCTGGTCAGTTGCAAGTTTGCTATTTGGTTCTGAACTTCCCAAATCTAAATCGGCTAAAAGCACTACATTGTTTATAATACTAATATTTTTTTCCATTTACTTTGCAAATCACGTAATACAGAGAAAGTTCAGGCTCGGTTCTTATTTTTGTGGCAGCATGCCATTCTTCACCCTTCTCTTAAAATCGTTTCCAACTGTGTTTTCATGCCTGGGACTGATTTGGGAGTCCTCTGAAGGTACATTTAGTCATATGAAAACAGCTTTTGCATTTTCTGTTATAGTCTTACAGCCTTGTTGACAGTTTCTTTTCTGTTCTTAGTCAGATATAATCTTATCCGAACAGCAGTATGTCAAATGCATAAACTATTCTGCCAATGAAGTAAACACCCAGTGGTTTATGGGTATTACACTCATAGACCTATTAATCTTCACAAAAACCTGAGTTATTTCTAGATCATATAGAATTCAGATTTGCTGATAGCTATACATAAGTGAGCAAATTCTTTTAAACTTGTGTTTTAAGCTTTCCTTTAGTAAGTGGCTGTCTTTTGAAATGGTTGTTAATAAAAACTCATAGAGATATAAAGGCACTGACATGCAAGTTCAGTGTATATACTGGAGGATTTGTATAACACAGAATGAAGTTTAAAGGATTTTCTATGTTAGTAAGGTATCATAGTTTTTGAGTAACTTGATTAATCAAGACCTCCAAATTAGTAACAATTATGATTTTCCTAGTTTATAGTGGAAGTACCGTGATTTCTTCCTTCTAATAACAATCAAGATGATGTCTCTTCATAAAACTCTTCTTTTTATGTTATGATGTAGATTACCCCAGAAAGTGCATTCGTGCATGTTCTATAGATAAACCTTTACCTTCCAAATCTATGCTTTTATGTAACCTGAGAAAAGAACAAACAAAATCATAGATGGAAAATAAAGCTTTCAGGCCAGGAAGATTTGAAGAAAAGCATAGATTTGAGGAAAAACATCTAACAATTTACATTTCAATGTAGGCAACAGTTCCTTGGATATCTGCACTTTATCATACATGGTATCAACTTCTGTGAGAGCAGAGGGATGGGAAAAAAGCATAACCTGTGTGTTCAGAACTTTCTCAGTACAGTAAGTTTTATAGACACTTCAAAGGAAGTATGCTGAAATGTTAGGAAAGGTTCCTCGAAGGAAGTGTGCTAGCAACCTTGTGCAACAAGAAACTTACTGGCGTTGAAGAAAATACTCATTGCCAGTACTGAGGAATCAAACTGACCAGCACTCTTAAATACTATGTATTTGCATGCTGCCATGTGTCCTGGTTAATTCTCTTTGTCTTCCATGGGCCATTCTGTATGCATGGAGCCATCTTCCATTAGTCTCAGAACCTTGTAATTCTGCACTTTGCTTTTATTATTACTCCTTCATTGATATTTATTGCAGTTTTCTCTCTCACCTGCACCTTTTTATTCAATGCTGACGTACTATACACTATCCTTTGCCATAAATGCATATCAAAAAATTAAAAACAAAACCGAACTACACCTATCTCCCTCATCAGCTCTCCTCTTGGTGTTCTGCATGCTCCGTTCTCACTTTCCCACATGCACTCCACTGGCTTTTGCACTTTCACTGATGTGTGCTGCTGTTTCCAGCTCACAGTCTCCACCTCTTCTCTGGTCCTTCATGACTTTCCAGATCTTTCTAAAACCCTCCATTACATCTTCCCTCATTACCTTTGGTCCTTGACTCACTTTATCCGTTTCTTCTGAACTTACTGATTGGAACTGAAATGAGTGAGGATATGGGTCCTCAGAGAGATCTGACTTAAGCCCCAGAGTTCAGCACTGCCTGGAATTGGGGCCAGGCAGATGGAGTTGATCCTATTACACAACTTTCAAAGAAGAAAAATGTAAGGAGGCAGAACCAAACAGAGTTTATCATTAGAACTGCAGCCAGCAGCATGGAGAAGTCTGAATGTGGTTGTGTCAAGCAGTGTTTTTATATTGAATTGCTGCCCATGTTGCTGATAGTTGAAGGGAAATGTCTTGATGGTCAGATTTGCTACACAACCCTAGAATTGTATATTGCTTAGAAAGGAAGAGGAGAAGTCTAATTTCTAGTTCTCTCTACCCTTTGTGACAGCGTTCAAACAATATTGCAACCATCCTTCCAAAACTGTGAAATGTGTATAACACAAGTAATTATAGTGATATAAGATGAAATCTTGACATGTGCTGTTATTCTTGTTGCGGTTCTTGAGCCAGAAAACTAAACTTTTCAATATGTAGGCAAATCTAAACTTAAGGGACTGCATTCCTTTCTCCTGTGATATAGCTAGCATTATTCACATGCTAAGTTTATCATATAGCTCCATCTTAAATTAGATCAAGTTAATGAACTGTTCTCAGCAATGACTGTAGCAGTTGACAAATCCATACTCATTCTGCAGAAGCCATGACTTGCCACACTATGGATGGGATGCAGGAAAGGTGGCATGATCAAAATGCACAAGCTTTCACTGTTCAAAAATGTGTGGTTGTCCCTGCAAACTTCACACCTGGTCCAGGTCCATGACTAACACTGCTCTATTAAATAAGGCTTTAAAACAAAACATGTTTTCATGACAATAAAACAATACATGACATTCCACCTGTAACGAATGTCACCATTACAAAACTTATTTTTTGTTGGACACTCATTTGTGGATTGGATGTACCAACTTCTCATTGTAAGATTTATTTATTACAGGAGGCTCTGATTAGATACCTCATCTCATCTGTAGCAAGGTATATGTAAATAGGAAAGGGTAGAATTTTGTCATATTATGCTTCACATAGCTCTTCGAAGTACAATATTGTGATTGTTTAACAGAGTTTGGATTACATGGTGCTCAGAAAATGGAGTCAATCTGTGGGAGTTACAACACCGTGTATTCAGATATCTGTTAAACCACTGGTGCATGTAAGAATAATTTCTGCAGTTTTTTCTCCGCATTTGGTAACAATAAGCTCTCAGAAAGTTTATCTGCCTATAAGGAAAACATTTTTTACAATGATGATGAGGCACTAGAACAGGTTGCCCAGAGAGGTGGTGGATGCCCCCTCCTTGGAGGCACCCAAGGTGAAGCTGGACAGGGCTCTGAGCACCTGATGGAGCTGTAGGTGTCCCTGTTCATTGCAGGGGAGGTGGACTAGATGGCCTTTAAGGGTCCCTTTCAACTCAAACAATTTGATTGTTCTACTTTTATTCCTTTAATGGTGAGAAACTCTGAGTGAGAAAATAAGTCCACCCCCTGCTGTTGGGAAGCCATCTGTAAGGCTAACTTTTTAATTATTTTTTTTTTTCCCGTGGTCACTCTTTCCTTTGTTTCTATTTCATTTCTTGAGTAACAGATTCTTGTGGGGTCACATTAAATTTTCAGGATTTTAGGACGTATTTTTGTGTACTTGAAGAAGAGTAGAGGAGGGCAGCACTTGAGATATAAATATCAGAAAATGGAGTTACATCAGTCATAGATATTTGGCATTTATTTTATTTATTAGTACAATTTATTATGTACTAAAAGAATGCCAATTGCTGTCTGCGTAAAATAAAGACTTAACTGGCATATAGCTTTCTCATGAAGCTTTAGCAGATATTATAGAGCTAATGCCTTTAGCTCAAGCAGAAAAAAGAAACAATGAGATCTGCTAAAAAAGGAGCAGTAATTTTTCAAATGCTTTTCTTTGTCTTTATTTCCTCAATGAAAGGATGAATACTGGAATTCCTCACATTTGAAATGTGGAAAAAGCCCACAAAGGAATGTCATTTATTGTTGTAAAATTCATAATTCTCTCAACTTTCTGCAAAATTACTTGTTATATATAACAATGTAAAGAGTCAATGATACAAATTCACAAACCAAAGAATAACTGTAAGTGCTAAATTAATGTAATAAATTCTAGTTTTCTGAATCTAGACCAAATGAAGTTACTGCTTTAGAATACTTCATGCTTATTGATTGTCATTATAAACCTGTCTCTAACTATTCTTCCTGAAACAATTCTCATTAATTAATTTGTGCCTATATTTAATAGCTAGTCCATTAATAAATTTGTCCATAATGTGGTCTACAAAACAATTTGACCCAGTCAGCAAATTACTCTCTAACTATGACATCTTTTTTTTTTTAATAGATATTACAGCAGTTATTGGTAATTGGACAAAATGATTTTGAAAGAAACTGTTCTTCATATTTTTCATGTATTGTTAATAAGAGTAAGGAAATTGACTGCTTGAGTGACCCTAAATGTTGCTAAAGTTGTGGGTATGTACCTTTGAACAACTGAGGACACTACATTACAGTTATTTGGTTCTAAAGATATTTGGTAATGAAGAGGGATTAGATGCCAAACCCAAGTTTGGAATAGATTAGAGCAAATAATTTTTTAATGCTGGCTTTCCAGATCAGTACTTTAGCTGAGGCAGAGCGATTGTTTTAAACAAATAAAATCCCTTAAGTAATCATTTATTAAATAGCTCTGTAGGGTTTTTTTTTTGTTTGTTTGTTTTCTTTTTTTCTTTTTCATTTCTCCCTTCTCTGAAAGTAGCGGTCAAAATGGTGGTACCGAACTATATGTTGAATCAGTGGTTCCATATCACTAGTTAGTCTATAAGCTTTTTCAGGCTGAAGAACTGGAGCAGTTGACTTTCCCATCTATTTTTTTTTAACTTGCTGCTTTACTGTTTTGCTCGAATTTTCATTTTTTAAATCTGTAAAAACATAATACCTGGATGCTAAAAATATTTACATTCCTGCAGCTTTTCATTTGCTGCAGTCTAGATGTTTGATAAAAACATGGGAGTAGCTGTCCTGGACCACATTACAGCCGTGTAGCCCAGTATCCTATCCCTGCTGCATTTAGAAGCTGGTGCCTGGAGTAGAGTAGAACTGCAATTTTTTTTCCCATGAGGACTTTCCAGTTTCCAGCCCAACTCACAGTTTTAGTTCTTGTGTGTTTGATTTACCAGAATGGATCGTTCTACCGCGCAGTCCAGCCCCCCTCCCAGAACCCATCCCAGCTCGGCATTTGTAGCATCTCATGACAAGAAGTGCTGCAGCTTAACTGTGTGCTGGTAATAAATGGCCTCCTTCTGTTTATGTCTGAGTTTGAAGAGTTCAAAACTCTTTCTTTGGAATACGTTTCTGCCAAAGCTGACATAGTTATCAAACTCAGGAAAATGGGCCATGTTCAGTCTTTAAGGGGAGAGCCCATCTCTCTGCTTTTCTAGTTGTCCTTTTACTTATCATTAATCACTGTCAGTAAGCTGAAAGGCAAGGAGGTGGTGAAGTTTCAAGAAATAAAATTAATTTGTACTGTTAATAGTATTCTTTCTTTTATGTAATTAACATTGTGGTTAACTTTGTGAAAAGAGTGGTGATAAAACTTTTATAAGAAAAGTCATTACATTTAACTCAACCCATGGGGAAATGCATTGGTATTGTAGAGAAAAAAAAAAAAGGAAGTCCTATAAGCTCTATTCCAGCTTTTAACATTTTGGATTAATGAAAAATGAACAAAAGCTTAAAGTCAGCTTTCTCATTGGTTGGCCTAGTTTTCTCTTGGCAGATTGATAGATTTTCCTTCTTCCCTCCGTATTCCTTAAAATTAAGTGTACCTTTTCCTTGTATGCTGAGGCATTTTTTGCTTTGCTTAGTTATTGGTTCTGCGGAAAGGAAAGAGGGAAGAAGGTATGAATGAGAGAAAAACTATTGAAGTGCAATAACAGCATGCCTGTGAAAATAGGCTTTGGAGTACGTAGGTGTCTTTAAAAGGTACTGAGTACTGTTGGATTGGTCACCTTTTTTTTTTTTCCCCATCTCAACTAAAATCTTTTGTATTGGTATTGATGGTAGCAATTTTCTTGTGCAGAAGGACCCCAGCATATTGTCTCTGCTAGTTGCTACTTCCCTTATGTTAAGTTTTAGTTTTCTTCTTTTCTGTGAGTCATTTAGATCACAGCTCTATGATGATTCTTATTAGCATATTATTACGTAGATCTTGTTACTGACAATTAGTACTGGTGACAGTGTATTCATCTATCTGGAAGGAAATGGTTAAAAGAAACTGAAGTGGAAAAGTTCCTGTTTAGTGGCAGAACTTTTGGACCTGGGGGGGAGAAACAAAGGTAAAAATGTTCACAACCTTTTTTTAAATTGGTTTATTCTTCTTGGTAGATCTAGAAAAGCCTTTTTGGATGCCTTCTTCCTTGAGATGGCCCTTCTGTGTCATCCCTGTGCATGGGGACTTGATAGTCTTGCAGGTTCCTTCCAACTCGGGATATTTGTGATTTTTATGATCGATTGCTTTGTGTAGGCTGACCACAAAGCCTGTTTTTCATCCACGTCCCTGGTCACAGAGCAAGCTGTTACTCTCCCTCATTTTAGCTGTTACTTTGTTTTGAATCATTTTGCTGATTTCCTGCCATACTGATGACTTCTTCATTTACAGTTGTGTTGTTTTTTAACTGGTAAATTATGAGAATCACTTTCCAGGAACTGGTCAGCATGAAAGTCCTCTTTCTGGGCCTTTCTAGGAAAGCCTTTGCCTCTTTGAGGTGGCCTAGACTCTGCCAAATTGTCCATGAAAGGGGAAATAATTAGACACAGAGATGCAATATGCGTAAACACCATCAACCACATTGGCATTTCTTGCAAAAGAGAACTTGGATCACTTCTTCACTGTATTGATCTGTGTGAATAGTTTGAAGATTTACAGGCCTCATGGAGGAGATACTACTCAGTCACCAGAGATGGATATGTTCTGCTGAGCGCTTTCTTCCTGGCTGGACAAGTGTGTCCATTGCTCACTGAGTCAGAGTTGAAGGCTGTCCTGCAGCTGCAGAGGATGCTGTGGGACTCTGTGCCACTGAAGGGTTCCCCAACTCTGACCGAGGATGTGGTTATAGGAAAGGCATTGCTTGCTTAACTCCACAAATAGCATTTTTCTGACTGTTTGTGCACTGCAAGGTAATAGAGGTTATTCTGCAGAAAAAAGGAAGTATTGATCACTAAGCAAATAATTTATTAAGGTTAGCTTGTCTGTACTTTAAAGAATGAGGCTGCAGAGAAGGATTGAGAATGTGAATTGGTGACTGACATGTGTGAATAATTCCATTAGCTATCTAGTCTTTATTGTACTTTATTTTTTCTGTGATTGAGAAGAAGATTCTGATAAAAATCAAGATGAATGTCAGTATTGATGAATGCTAAATGAAAAGGGGCATGTAGAACCATCTAACTTAGGCACTGGTTGACTCTGAACTTAGTTCTCTGCCAGCTTAGCAGTAGTCAACACAAGTAATGAGAAAACATCTCGTTCCCACTGTGTAAGGGCACAGTTATGCATCTTCACCTCAGATGCTGTGTACTTCCATGTCAAACAGCATATAGCAGGACAAGATGATGTACAGAAAATGGGCCATAAACATGCAGAAGTATGGAATGCTGAATAACTGAGTGAGTTTCATCCTAAAAACCTGTATGGTGGGTTAAAAGTTAATGGAGAAGATTATTCAGTTTTTTTAAAAACTTATTGTTTTTTAAGGTTTTACATGATATAGGACTGAGGCAGCAACAAATGGTTGGATTGGAGTTTCTGAGAATTAAAATGATTTCTTCATGCCTTGCATATGTTACCTGCAGGGCTTTTTTCTGTAGTTCTTACACCTATGAATCTTCTCTTGGCTGCTATCAAAGACAGGACAGTGATCTAAACAGACTTCTGTCTGACCTGCTCCTGATGACTTGATGCTGTTCAGTGCATTTATTCATGATCCAGATGGAAAATGTAAAATCCTCTGAAGACAGTCTGGAGGAATGATTATAGCCTGGGGCAGTTCTGTGGAGTAACCGGGATCACTTGGCAAGCAGGACTCGATAGATCAACGTTCATTTTAACATGGCCAAGAACACTGTCAGATATCCAGAACAAAGAAAGTAGTTTGCACTTGCACATTCCAGAAAACAGTTCCAAAATTGTGTCACTGAAAAGCAGTTAATTATAATGGTGCATAATCAGTTAAACATCTGTTCCTGGTGTGATATTACTACAAGAGCACTGATAATACTGTCTTGGATCCAAAAGCAGGGAATGAAAATCAAAGTTAAGGAGTCAGTATTACCTTTGTTTGCTGCTACTGAAAAAAAAAAATGCTAAAAAAAGTTGTTAAAAATATATTTTGAACTTCCAAGCATAATTTAAAGACTGGAAAACCTGTGTTGTATACTTAAATCTTTTCTCATAAATTTCTTGTACTTGTTTCAGATTAAGAAGTTTTTTGATCATGTCCCCTATATGTTTACAAAGAAGAAAGATGTCTGATCTCAAAATAATTTAGTTTGGAAAATAAATGAGAAGAGTCATTGAGAGCTCAAATCAAATGTTTTCAGTGTAGGAATGCAAGTTGAAATCTAGGTGAGAATGAGTAACTTTTGGAAGACATAGGAGTCGTAATGAATACATACTTCCTTCTTTATTTAAGACTGGATATTGTAAAAGCTCAACAAGAAATTTGAGCTTTTGATACAGCTTTTACTGGGAGAGGTTCTTTGAATTAACTGACATGTTCACATTGGTTTCTTCCAGGTGTTAAATGTTACTGAAGTCTTTTAGGGGTACGGGCATAGAATAACCAGGGCATAAAATTACCTAGAGGATCTACACTTGTCCACAGGGGAGAAGCTGCCGATCTATTTGTATTCTAGTAAATGTATGAGTCTTATATTTTGTTTAATACCGAAGTAGAATTGCTGTAGTACCAAAATAATTGTTTATTGACTATACAGTAGTATACTGTATTTGGAAATACTCTGCATTGGAAAATCTCCAGGTGTCATCTGGCATGCCACTGGCAAACGTGTTCACCAGGTGTACTTCATCTGTGAGTACTTCTGCTTTGAATTTTTCCTAATACTCTGACTCTGGTTTAACTCTTGAGATGTCAAATCCACTGACTGTAATGACATCTATTTGTTATTGTTACCCAATTATTGGAATTCCCTATCAAATGTAACCCTCACTGTTTACCTACAAAATATTGGCAACAAAGAGGAAGCCAAATAAATACATTAGCATAAGAAGCTGTGGTTTAAAAATAAGCGGTGTGTTTGCATGCTTCTGCAGTTAACTGTGTATGTGTTTTCCCTGTCTGCTGCTGCCACAAGTATTTGTATTGGGTGGTGGGTATGTGAAAAAAAAGACGCTACTAGAAACCACTATAGCTTTAAGCCACTTCACAGCAGCTTTATTGCAGAGATGAAAGTCCTGAAGAACTTTGTGATTTGAATATTACTATCCTTTGATCTTTAAGTTTCACGTTAAGTTTAATGTTTCAGTAGCGACTGGTTTTAAAGTCCTCCCCTGTACCCTATATTTTATGTTGTTGTTTTTTTTAAGTGATTTCTGTAATTTGGCACTGTTTCTTTCCTGTACTGGGAAGTGCGACCTTTCAGCCACATTGAAAAGATCTCCTCCTGGTCTTTTCTAAAATTTTTTAGACTTTATACAGCAATTAAAGTAGTGTGCTATATAGTATGTTATAATCTACAAAGATAGGCTAAAAAAGTTACGTGTCTGCTCTTTTCACGTTGCATTCAATCAAGTCTACAGTGAGCTGGAAAACAGAGGAGTATGGCTTGTCTGTGAAAATGGTATGATTTATTTACTGACTGAAATGACAACTGTTTGGAAGAACGTATTAATCACCCTGAAGACTCACTGGTAAAGCTTTATTTAATCTAGGATTATTTTTTGTATTATTGATGGATGGTACCTTGTGCAACAGGTATAAGCATATACATTACATTATAATGTAACTGTAACCTAAAGGAGTAATCTGAGGTATTATTAGAGGAAAAGGAGGAATTTTCATGCTAGCAATTCTTTAATAACAAATGCTTTCTGGACAGTTGCTTCAGTTTGTAAAGTAATTTGGAAGGGGATTTGTAATGCAGCTTTCAGCTTTCTGCTATGTAGAACATCCCTACAACTCATTTGGAATTGAATAATAATACAATGCATAGCGTTTTAGGAGTGGTGTTAATGCTTTTTGAAAAAAAAAAACAAAACACCACCAACTTAAATCACTGGAAACCAGCAACCTTTTTCCTCTTCGGTAACTTCTGTGTCTGTCTCTTCCCAGGCAATGTGCAAACTATTATAGAAATATTCAAGACCAAACTCCTTTGCCAAAATTCAGTAGCAGGATCTTGAAACATTTTTATGGCATTCATGCTGCAGGCATTAAGGGAAGCTGCTTGTTGCCTGCGTGTGTTCAGGGCTCTTCACTTCATCCTAACTGTCCCCAGAGTATTAGGTTGGGATCAGATCTGCTGTTGGTGCAATGATTGTTGTCCAGTTCTGTAGTATTTTCACAGAAAAAGCCTTTCTTGGCCACATCACTTTAACGGTACTGCTAATGAAGTCTGTATGTGACAGTTTTATGATACCGTACGTATGATCAAAAATTGCTGGTCTTATTTTATACAGGATTTTGATGGAGTATATAGTCACATGTCATTGTCAATAAATCCTTATGGCAACCAAACATACAAACTGACAATAGCAGCTGGCACTTGAGTAACAGAATTTCTATTATGAGAATTTCTAATACGATAAAAAGATACTGAATGACTTAAAACATGGATTTTTGTCTGAATTTAATTCTTCCCATGACACATCAATCGTACAATGTTTTATTTAGGTGTTTAAATTATAGGCCTGGTGAGAGTGATAACTTCAGGTTATCACAGGACTTATGGCGAGAACACAGAGTGCAGAACAAGTTCTCTGTCCTTTCAAGGTGAATAAAATCTTATTTTATTTTTATGAATATAGAAAGGGGGAAACTTTGTCATAGTATTCTGACACAAATACTGCAGTACAGACTTCTGTGCAAGATGTACTTGCTTCATTTTAATCATGCAAGTGAGAGATGAATTCCCATTTTCTGCAGTGAGAAATCAGTAGTATGTAATTGGTTGAGTATTCAAAGTCAAAATCAATTTCTTTTTCTGAATAATTCTCATTGTTTTGCTATTCCTGAGGGTGCTCAAAATACAAATTTTAAGTTACCCGGAAGAAACATTTTGCCAAGTCTGTGACAAAAAAATGCAATATTGCAGCAGTTGTTTTCTGATTAGAGTACCCTGGTTGACATAATTTTATCATATACCAGAATCTCTCATCTGGTCTAGAGCTAAGTGCATGCCAATTTTATCTGTAATATTTGTTGTTCTGGGTGTGCAGTAGAAAACAAGTTAAAATCTGGTTAGATGTATGGGAAAATGACTTTTGGAATCGAAGTCCATGTTGTATTGTGATAGCTCAGTCTATCACCTTCATACTCACACTACTGTGTCCAGATGTGGAGTTCTCAGTACAGTAGAGATGTGGACCTGTTGGAGCACGTCCAGTGGAGGGCCACAAAAATGACCCAATGGGGAACACCTCCCCTACATGGACAGGCTGAGACAGCTGGGGCTATTAGCTTGGAGAAGAGAAGGCTCTGGGGAGACCTGAGAGCAGTATCTAAAGAGTGCCTATCAGAAAGAAGGGGACGGATGCTTTAGTGTGAACTACTGTGACAGGAAAAGGAGAAATGGTTTCAAATGAACAGAAGATAGATTTAGATTGGATATAAAGAAGGAGTTATTTATAATAAGGGTGGTGAGGCGCTGGCACAGTTTGCCCAGAGGGGTGGTGGGTACCCCGTCCCTGAAGATGTGCAAGGTCAAGCTAGATGGGGCCCTGAGCACCCGATGGAGCTGTAGGTGCCTCTGTTCATAGTGGGAGATTTGGACAAGATGGCCTTTAAGGGTCTCTTCTGACTCACACACGATTTGAAGCTTATATGGTGAGATACATCTTGAAGATTTTCAGAAGTGAAAGTCAATGTTTAGGAGCATTAAAGAAAACAGCCCCAAACCCACAACTCCAAACACTCTACTGAGTCAGACCATTGGTCCTCCAGGCGAATAAAATCCTCCAAATCGTGTCATTTTGAAAAGTATGAATTTAGGTTCCAATATTATTATTTTTTGAGAAGATATGGGGGGGAAAAAAAGAGAAAAAATGAGAGGGAGGAGTGATGATGGCTTGTAGGAAAGCCATAAACTGCTAAATGTCATACAGATTCAGATTAATATCGTCAGTGTAGTGAAATACTGTCCTTCAGATAGGTTATGGATACTTCTCTAGCTGCAGAGGGAAGGCTCAGTGATTCATCTGCACTTCCTTTCAGTCCGATTGCATTTTCACATCTGTCTACCATGTTATTATTGTTTTCTTTCTTTTCATTACAGTCTTGCTAAGAAGAAACATTAGACTGAATTTCTTGGAAGTTGTAAGGGAAATGGCCAGACAATTTATTCTCTTTATGCCTTAGAAGTCATAGATGAGGTGTTAAAATGGCAACAGCTTATTCTGTAGTGGCAAAAGTGGGAGAGGGAGTGCTTTAAGGGAGGTCTGTTGTCACGGTTTTTTTGGTGTTTCCAAGAAGTTCCTGGCAAACATGGAAGCTCAGTAATGTGCAAGTAGATTAACTGAGTATCTGCTGTGCTTCCTTCTGCCTGGGTTTTTCATCAGATATCCTCAGGAAAAGGGAGAGGTGAGGGTGGTGGTGACCAAAAGGAAGTATTTCCTTGACCTCACCACTATGTAAAATGTAAAAGTTGCTGTGATGAAGCTTGAGGGCAAGAAGGTACAGAGCTTTATTCTGTTTAGAAATTTGGTCTGAGAGAGAATACTGTCTTTCCTCCTGGGATTACCCAGCACGGGTGGCTGTGAGCAGGCATGAGGTGTTTGTGCAGGGCTCCTGCACGAAATCCCATCAGTGTGCTCTGAGGCTGTTCTGTTCTGCAAACCAAAGCACGGATGTGGGGAAAAGCAGGAGGAGATTGCCTTCAAAATGTGCTTGTGTCCTGAACTAAACACCAGCGTAGGCAACCAGAGGTGGCAAGAAAAGGCTCTTCAAAGACCAGAAGAGGTGCAGATTTTCATATCAGTCACTCACTGCATTTCCAAAAACCCAATTCACAGAACCAAACAAAACATATACTCCCAGATCCTCATTAACTGTGTGGAAACAATGACCAGGGAAAGCTCTGGATTAAAACCTCTTATTTCTGTTCAAAAGGCAAAAGACTGGGGAGATCTTCACAACTCTAGCCAGCTAACAGCCCTCTTGCTCATACTTGAAAATTGCTTGGTGTAGTTTTATATATTACTTCAGAAATTCAGAGATTCCACTTTATTTCTGCGCACCAAAATCTTCAGAGTTCTTTATTGGCTGTGTAGTGTTTACACTGTGATATGAGAGTTCATGAAAGCGAAGTAAACATATGCCTTGCAAGTGCCTGGTATGAGCTGATTATGGGTGTTTGCTGAGATCAGTTGTGAAATATTCACTGAAAGTTTTACGAAGAATAATATGAAATAGTGGCACTGACTGGTAATCAGAAGGGCTTAACAATCAGCTAATTTGGTTTTGTTTGCCAGTATTATAGGCACTGCATTTTGAAATGATCAAGTTATATGAAAATCACAAAATCGTCATAGAAAGGCTGAGGTTAAAGATCCTTAAAGATCATCCAGTTCCAAGCCCCTATCGTGGCTGGTTGCCACCCACCATATCAGGCTGCCCAGGGCCCCATCCAACCTGGCCTTGAGCAGCTCCAGGGATGGGACATCCACCACTTCTTTGGGCAACCTGGAACTAGCTATATCTTCAAAATGCTTCACGTACCGTAATATTATTATTTCCTATTACTTCAAATGATGACCAGAACAATAAATAAATTAAAAGGCTGAGTACAAAGGATGCAGTCAGAAACAGGAAGACAAAAAACTGGTTAAGCACAGCTGTTACTTAAGCCTGCTGAGATGCTTTCGAGTTTAACACTGAGTGGATTCTTAGGACAGATTGATTTATATTAGCTTGATTTACCACAGCGAGTTTTAGTTGTAACATCATGTTATATCATGTACAAGATACATGGAGTTTTTGAACTGACACATGTAGGTTAAACATCCTCCTGTTGAAAAAATGATTGTAACCAGTCTTATGTCATCAGAGATTTCAAGTTCTGTGCTACTGCAGGTCAGAATTCAGAGTTTTAGGATTGTCCTGGTTTGTGTTCGAATCTTTGGCAGGGTCTCAGATTTGACTTTCAAATGTCACTGTTGCCTCTCAGGTGTTGCCTGTGGGGCACTGTTGAAATAAGCCCTTTACTTTTAAGGTCACGTGTTCCAAATGGATGATCTTTAAATAAACACACTCATTCTTAAGTTAGTACATTGTGATTTTTGTGTGAAGTTTCCTTAGCTGGGAAAGGTAGCAGATCTATTTTTCTGTTTCTGAAGGAATCTGTAAAATTTGGGTTGGATATTAGGAATAATTTCTTCTCAGAAGGAGTGGTGATGCACTGAAACAGGCTGCCCAGGAGGCTGGTGGAGTCTCTGTCCCTGGAGGCGTTCAAGAAATGCGTAGATGTCACACTGAGTGATATGGTTTAGTGGCATGGTGGTGATGTGTTGATGGTTGGACTGATGATCTTAGTGGGCTTCTTAGTCTTAAAGATTCTGTGAAGATGGTAGGGAATTAATTCCCACCTTCTTAGTATTTTCTATGGGAGTGCTTTCAGATTAAACTCCTTGTGTGCTTCCACATGGTCTTGAGCTGTAGCTGGAACCAATCGGTGCAAGTCCAGCCTACTTTCTGCAGCAGTCAGCCTAAATATAAAACTGTCAGCTGCAGATAACTGGACATTAGAATCTGTGTTGTTATCATTGTGCTGACTTTATTATAAACTAGGACTCTACCATTATATTAGAAATCAAACTGAGTTTGATATGGAGAATGTCTGTTGTGTTCTGGTGGTTGGTTGCATCTCATGCCTTCCTGTCTGTATAAAAACTGCCCAGCGTCTTAGGCCCTGCTGCTGATAATCCTTCCAGATGTCATGCCGGAGCTACTTGACTCAATTTTGTTTCCTTTTTCTTCTCTCTCATCCTGGAGGCTCTTCTCAAGACCCATCCTAAAAGTATCATGGCAGCATAGTGTCTGCTGTGGCCTGAAGATTTCATGTCTTGTTTGCAGTTTCCCTCCTCACAGGCTGTGCAGCAAGAGAAAGAAGTGACCTTTCTACAAGGTTTGCACAATGACTCAAACTTGTACCTTTTGGGGGAAACTTCATGTGCTTGCCAGTCAGTTGTTCTTGTGTTATACTCAGTCACTAGGGGGAAATCATCATTTATTGGTAAACTATCATGAAGATCTATGGGATTTCTAAAATAAGCTGAGAAGTAGGAGGGGAGGCTGCTGGATTGCTATATTGACTCAACCTGGTTCTGAGGTTGCCTCAGTTGTTTCAACCCATAAATGAGATGCTTGGCACGTGGTATTTGGTAGACTTTGAAGCGAATACAGGAGAATTAAGCTATCCAATACATGTTAATTGCAGTAATAATATTCTGAAAATCTGGAGAACAGAAAAAAAGATTTCCCAAAAGGAAGCCAACAATTCTAATGTATTAACCTTCAAAGAAAAATTTCAAGCAGAAGCAAAAAGAAATAAGAAACTCATTGGATGCTAGTGTATCAAAATCATCTTAAATTTTATTCTGGTACAGTTATAAGAACATGGTTGTTGACTGCCTATGTTAGGAGGGAAAAAGATGAAGTGAAGGATATATTCTAAAATACTTTAGTGATAGGACTGCTTCTTAACACAAACGAGTCATTGTCATATATATTATTTTTGGTAATTTTATTAGATGTTTCTACATTGAACCCCAAAAAAGTAAAAATGAAGTGGTTGTTTTTCTTTTTAATTTCTTGAAATATAAGAGAATAGTGTCAAAATGCAGTATTCTACTGGATAAAGAAATATTATCCTTGGTAGACATAAGGATTGCAAGATTTGTTCTACACTTGGTGTTTTTCAACTCTGGACACATTTGGTACTTCTGTTTACTCCTCACTGATGAAATATCACTATTAACCTGTTAGGCACTCCCAGATTTAAAAATAAATAAATTATGTGAGTATTTTTAAATTATTAACTCTATTTTTATATGCAAATATGGGGACATAATAATATTTCTCTTCCTAAAAAAATACCAGGGCTCCATTAAAATAGTTTTACTTAATCAATGAACTAGGAAAGATAAGGCTTCAGTTTTTCCTTTTACATGCTGCACTACTGTTTTGGAGTTCTGACAGAAAAAAACAACACAAAGCAAAACACTTGTCTGATGAATTTTTACACTTGGACTGCATAAAGTCTACTTATAACACTTTAAATCTCCTTTATTTTTTCTAAACACAAATTAATCTGAAAAAAACAGTGCTCTGAACTTCAGAGAATGATTAGCAACATAATCTCCAGTAAGCAAAGAGTGATTAACAGGGATGCAACTGAATAAAGAGTGAAGAAGTTAATTGAAAGGATATAATGAGCACTAAGCTTAAGAACACTAAGACAGAGATTTTAATGAAATTAGAGAGGAGGTGAAGTTAAGGAAGTAAAATTTAAGTATGGCACAAATATTGCTTATGAAGACATCATTATATAGAAAAGGTTTACCTCTGCTATATATTCTGAAAGAATAATTAAAAAGAAAGGTTCAACAGTCTGAGACAAAGTTCTTTGATTGGAATAGAAATACCTAAGTGCAGCAGTGAAGTTATTTAATCTGAAAAACAAGTTTAAAATGGGTCAAATGATCTAATACTTATATAAGCTATATTCAAATTCAGGGGCAGAATTTGTCAAAGCAAGGAATGTAGTGATTTAAAAGGAAATTTAGAAAAGGAGATGTAGAATGAGGAAAATCTGTCTACACTAGAGTAGATTAGAAGGGCTAAAGGCTTACATTAATCAATGCTACGGATTTATAACCTTATTGAGCGCAGAATTTAAACAATGTGGAGTTTCTGTCATTCCTTTGAAGTGTGCAGTACCTTGCACAGTCAGAAACAGGGTTATCAATGTACAATAAAATTCATCAACCAGTAAGATAATTTATATCTTTTTGTGTTGTTATTACCAAAAGCAATCAGAAATGTATTTCAAATGGTAGGAAAATGCAAGAAGACCCTGCTGAATGCTGATAAAAGTAGTTACCTTATGCTGCTATATTTGCTTTGATAATTTGCTAAATGTTGATGCATTAAACAAAGTTCATATCCTTTTTATTTATTGGTGCTTGCCAGCTTCTGTTTTAATATAGCGTATACTCAGAACAATATATGCAGGGCAATATTTATTTTTATTTTTTGTAGGTTCAGGTTGGCTGCACGTTTTGTTATTTTACTTTTTCCTTCCATCCCCTTCCCCTTAAGTCAGGAACCATAGCTTCCTGTAATGTGGTTTTCAGATATTCTCTAAGGAAATTGAATTTCTAGATTCAAAAGCTTCCCATCTCAAGTTCAAGAGCATTTCTTTCTTCATGAAAACATATTTATGAAACTATATAGCTTAAGAAAAGTTTGATCAGTCTTATGAAAGTTCTTTCTCTTTAAACATAATAAGAAAGCTGAAGGAATTTAAAGATAAAGGCACATTGTTGAAGGTTAGAAAACCGTCTTGAAGGTTCATAATAACACCATAGGATTTAGGAATTTAAATTCCTTTTATTGCAGAATCAAAACCACCCCTAAGCATATAAAATACTTTGCCTAGTTTGCAGATTTAGCATTCCAAGGCAGTATGGCCAAGAGCTCTGCTTTTATTCTGAACTTATGGAAGTATTAGAATCTTGGTAGCTTTCTCTGGGGGGGCAGAGTGAATGTTGTAAAGAGCCGAGTCCAGTTGGAATTCAAGCTTAGTGTATATTTTTTACATGTTAGAAAGTAAGATATTGGAATTTTCACTTGTTTAAGTGATAATTCATTTGGGAATGAATGAGGCCAGTGGTGGCTTACAGCTGATTTTTGCTGTTTATTCTTCCTGAAACAGTGCAGTTACAAAATTATGCGATGCAAACAGTGCAGCAAGAAATAGCACTCATCATATATATGTGCCTTGAGCCAATACAGCTTATAAAATGTTCCAGCAAGTTTAAAGAAATATAAATGAAATACAAAAGAAGTAATAGCACATGCACTGTGCAATCTTGTAGATACGGACTCAATCTTTTAAGTCACATTCAAGTGAAATATGAAGTCTGTTAATCTTATTCTTGCATACCTCTTGAAGCCCGCAGTCATTTTGTATATATTTTTAAAAAATTATGTAATAAATTGCTACCTAAAGTGTGTAACTGCTGACTAGTCAGTGGTTAGTTGATGATTTACAGATGGGAGTGAGATGATCTAGACTGTAGGCCAAGGAACTTTTTATAGTTCTGGCATATCATTTGTATAAAATTACAACCATGGATGCTTTAGAAGGAGGGAGATCAAGTAGTTAAAGTGAATTACCTCTTGTTAGGTTGCTTATCCTAAATCCATTATTCAAGTATGGGGAACGCTGTGGAACGTGCTGGGGGATTCACTGAAACCTCATTTTCTCAAGCAGAAAGAAATACTGAAATCTAGAAAGTGTGAAAAGTGACAAAAAGGGAATTCACTTTTGTCACTTTAGTCTGATCCCGTTAAATATTTACCCCAGTTGCTTGCCCATTACACAAGGATGCTGTGCAGTTTGCTGCCTCTATCTTCTCCTACTTCCCTCTTCTGTTTATAGACCAGAACCTCACTTCCACACCTGTACTTCAGGTGGTGAGAGGCTGCTGCTCAGCTGAGGAAGGGTAGAGCTTTTTCTGGTAATTCCGAAGGTAAATATGCAGATACTCTGTTGATAAAAATGGCTACTCACCAAGAATGCTCTACTTCCTTATGGAATTCATGTTGGAGAACAGTCACTTAAAAATGTGACAAAGATGTATAGACTAACCTTCTAGATTTCAGAGCAACTTGTATAGTTGTGACTTTTCAAATGAGTTAGAGGGTCAGACTTAGGTATTTAATTAGTATAATTTAATGTGGGTGAAAGTGGCATGCTCAAGAATAGAGTCATTTTAGTTGTAGTTCTTAAGCCTCTTTTAAAATGATTGTTTTGAGTCTCTATAGGTACAAAAGCAGAAGTAACACCTGAGATAAAAGGATGTCTTAAAGTGAAAAATAGCAAAGTACAATGTACAGAGTGTCCCTACAGTTGTTGATTTACATTCACAAGCAAGGAAATGGTACAACTATTTAATAATGTCACTAGCTTTATAAATATGTAACACAGAGATCTCTTTTCAAGTTTGGCATTTTGAAAAGCAGTAGTCTGTTACAGGTAAAAATGGTGTTTGTGATGAAATCCATAAAATTGTGATGGTACATGCATTGCTTGGTCAGATAGTGTTAACAGCACTTTGAGTGATCTTAATATTTTGTTGACATTCTCCAAATGAGATTGATATTTGACTATTTTATTCAGTTCAACTCGAAGATACTTCAGGAGGTTGTTAAGCATTAATTTTGTGCTTTGATTTTTTTTTCTGGGGGGGGGGGGGGGGGGGGGGGGGGGGGGGGGGGGGGGGGGGGGGGGGGGGGGGGGGG
>JANHGO010003808.1:0-26259 GCA_024606505.1 Aquila spilogaster | reverse complement strand
CCGCCAGAGGGATTGAAAAGAAACAATCCTTTAAGTCTATGACTACCAGTAGCCACACTCTGGGTATAGCTGACAGTACAGGCCCACCCTGCTGCACTGCTCCAAAAGGTACAAGCTGGACATTGACTGCGCGCAAGTCATGAAGCAGGCGAAAGGCTCCGGAATTCTTTTTTATGACAAAGATTGGAGTATTCCACTGACTGAGTGAGGGTTCTATGTGTCTGAATTGTAATTCCCGCGAAACCAATTGTTTGAGTGCTACAAGTTTCTCATATGGAATGGGCCACTGATCTACCCAAACGGGGCGCGCATCCCGTTTCCAACGCAGCGGGATTGCGTATTCGATAGACAACTGGTAGACAGTGGCCCCTACTCTAAATTTGTAATCCTTGCACCCAACCCAAACAGGAACTCTCGGCCTAAAAGCGTTCCTGGCACTTTAGCAATCAGAGGTACCAAGAGAACAGGCTTTTCCAGGGAGCCGTCGCTGTTAACTGTCACAACCTCGACTTCCCCATCCGATCTCCCTGAGGAAAGCAATCCTCCAACCCCTCATATTGCTTGTGCCGTTCCTACTGGCCAGCCCTCTGGCCACTCTCTATCAGAGATAACCGTAACATCTGCCCCAGAATCTATACGTGCCGTAATCATAATAATGGCTGCAAGCGGCAACAGTTCTCTGCACAGAGAAGAACTGCACACTGTATGATCCAGACAGAAGTATGAAGTAGCTGGTGATGCAACGTTGCAGGAAAATTTTACAAGTATACAAGAAAGCCAGAGAAAAATCAGGCAGCCCTTTCGTTTATGTAAATGCTTTCATTTCATGTAAGTTCTGGCAAAAGCCCAAGCATTCTGCATGATAATTCATAATCACTTGCAAAGACTTTGTGTCCTTAGCAAGACTGGTACATAAATAATTATAGAGAACAGTTCTTGGAAATGATCATCTCTAGTAGTAATGTTTTAAGACTTCTGGGGACACACTCAATTAAAGCTTCATATAGTTTCCATACCAAAGAAATTCACACAAAGCTGAAGAAATAATAGTGGATAAAATATTTCCAGCCTACACTAACTTACAATAGGGCTCCTTTACACTGCTTTAGAGATGTAAATAGACATAAAGAGCTTTAAATGAACTATTAATGCAGGACATAAATGATGTTAGCATGAATGAGAATCAGCTCCATGTATATCAGGGAGTTAAAATATTGCCTGGATTACTTGGCTCCAAAAATTCAAAGAAAGACTGTGAATTCAATTCAGACTTTGCAAATTATTAAGCCTTCTCCTTTGCTTTATTTTTAATTTCACACATTCTTCTCAGCCATGATTCATGATTACTTTTATGCTCTGTGCCCAGCTTCAGAAGCAAGGGAGAGCACTATCTTGGCAGTCCAGGAATCTAATTACTGGCTACCCCCCGAGATAAGAGATGTGGGTTCAGGCTGAGGAAGGTCTGGATTTCACCTCACTTGCTGCCAAAATGAACCTTGAACCCTATGAAGTTTGCAGCTCCAGACCCAGATTTTTTTAATTGTTCTGAATTTAGTGCTCAATTAATCAGTTGTGTACTTATAAATCAGGGTTGTCTGAAGGATTATGTGGGATATCCTTGCTCATCTATGAAATACCAGCAGGCTATATGTCTTGGTTCCTCTTGCCTTGTTAGGCCAGGGTCTTGTGAATGCGTATGAGAATTTAGGTCCCCTGAGGAGCTCAATAATGTTTTAGCTCAGACTAGATGGAGTAAGTCCTACAACTAACTTTTGGTGGAGAGCACCCAAAACAGGATTGAGGTGAGAAGTCATAGCAATGTTAGGAGTATAGGTTTGAGGATGGACTGGAGCATGAATGGGGAGTTAAGAAAAGTGTCAGCAGTTGGTGTAAACTAATTTGCAAACTGCCAGTGAACTTAGGCCAGGTTTAAGTACTGCCAGGAAAGATGGATGTCCTATGTAATCCTCTAAGTCTCTCATCCAGATTTGTGTGAAGTATAGTAATTGGCTCTTTTCTGGAAAGAGGATTCTCCCTCATGGTTGCAGTGTTACATTCCTTGCTGATGGGAGGAAGTTCACGGATGATCTTGAAAGATCAATAGAGCTGGCATGTTGGAATGTGCTATTACTGTTAATACCAAAAATCTTGGAAGCATTTGGCTTCAGATTTGCATGGAGAGGACAGTATATGCCAGCATATGCCTGGTTCATAACTCTGTTGTCTCATGGAAATTGTTAGTGTGTTCCTTGTATAGAATCCGGCAGCTCACATCAGCGAGAAGTCCTTGCTGCTTTTTGGTGTCTACTCTCTTGAGGCAAATTCACAGGTACGTCCTATGTGGGAAAGCAGGAGGTCAACAATACCAAGTTGGTGAATGACCCTCATATATTTGTTCTGTTTCAGCAATGAATACGCTCGCAGAAGGCAGTAATTTTTTCAGTTCCTGGGTATTGTTTTCCAAAGTGAATAAACCTTGCCTGTCCCTCTCTCTCTCTTCTGGGAGACACTGTTTAGTGTTCAAAATTGCACTCTCTGTAGGAGCCAACCAAATCCTCCTGTATTCTGTGGCTTTAGCTCTCACTTGCATGACCATGGCTTCTGCTGTTTTCACTTTTCTACAGTCTCTAAAAATCATGTTAATCCATTTTAGGCAAACAACTTGACTTCTCGGTCTGCCTGGACATCCTAATTAGAGTTTATGCATGCAGAAGATGAACAAATAACATTGGGTTTACATAATCTGTAGTGAGAATCAAGAAGCAGGACAGCCCTGAAAACCTTGCTGTTGGCCACAGAAGTTTCTCAGCAAAAGGAGAGGTGTTTCCTGAGGAGCTAAAGTTTCTGCTGGAGTGACTGTCCAAGAAGCTGAGGCAGCAGTTGCAATTTAGGAATTGGGAATATAATACTTGGGAATTATTATTTATCCTTTCTGTGCCTGTGGTGTTGCTAATGGGTCTGGAGAGATTCACACACTGATTCAGTCTTTCTCTCTGCTATATATTTAAATATTCACTGTCAACAGTTATGGTATGTAGATGTCCCATTCGTGTCACACTAGTGAGAAGTCCCTTGTGGTTTTCTTTGACTTGCTTAGTATCTAACAATGCTCCATCAGTAAATGAGATGCCATGGAAGCCCATTCCTACAACCCTGCCAGGAAGAATGTCTTCTGCTACAGAGCACCAGTCTGGAACTAGAACCTGGAAGTTCATCTGGACTTTCATCTCAACCGTCAATGAAACTGATAGGTAAAAGGAACATTCCTCAGAAATGCTAAACTTAGTCTTTAAATTCATGTGTTATTCTGGGTTGTATAAATCAAGAGTTTTTCACCCCCATTATTATTATTTCATCATGAAGAAAAATAAAATATACTGTTCTGAGTCAAACTAGGTTTTTCTTTTCTTTAAATGCCTAATCTATGCTCTCCCCAAACAAGCTATTTGCTCAGGACACGCCTATAATCACGACCTATTCACAACTGACATTTACAGCATTTCAAAAGCAGAGAACAGAAAGAATGTTAAGGAGAAACTCATCCTCAGTGTCGTTTATGTAAGTAAAGTAGTTAATTTTCAGCCAAAGCCCAACACACAGAGCAACAAGCTCTTGTTGGTATAGGAAGCTTGTCAAACTCCCTTTCACAAACTGGAAAGTGCTCAAAGATACTCCAACTGCCAGTCCCACAGCTGGGAAAATCCTCCAGGAAGAAGAAAGAACTGAAGGGTTTCTATTTATAAAAAAAGAAAACAGGAAAAAAACAAGAGAATTCTGTTATAAAACAAGTGCCATCATCTAAACCCTGCCCATCACCCTTACACAACACAGAGCAATAACAAAAGACAATGTTGCTGTGTTTTTCACTTCACTTCTAATTCACTGTGAATTATTAAAATTATGATGATGTGTTTGATTCCAGGAAAGTCTTTGTCCTGAATTAAAGATGCGATAAATACTGAATTGATATGTCTCCTGCTGGATTCATTCTGAATGTAGTACCATAATATAATAAAATGAGGCTCGCTAGAGATGAACCTGGGGGAACAGTGCTGGAGTTGGAGGTGATGCAAATGCCTCAGCTGAAGTGCATCTACACCAGTGCGTGCAGCATGGGCAACAAACTGAAGGAGCTAGAAGTCATTGTGTGTCAGGCAAACTATGATGCAGCTGTCATTACTGAATCATAGTGGGATTGCTCCCATGACTGGAGTGCTGCAATGGATGGCTATAAACTCCTCAGAAGGGATAGGCAAGGAAGGAGGGATGGTGGCATGGTTGTCTGTGTTAGAGAGCATGCTGTTGTTCTTGAGCTTGTGGCAGGGAATAATAAGGTTGAGTCTCTTTGGGTAAGGATCAGGAGGAGGGTCAACAAAGTGGATATGCTAGTGATGGTCTGTTACAGACTGCCTAATCAGGATGAAGAGATGGCCAAGCTTGTCTACAAGCAGCTGGTAGAAGTTGCATGATTGCCAGCCCTTGTTCTCAAGGGAGACTTCAGCTTCCCTGATATGTGCTGTAAATATAATACAGTGAAGAAGAAGCAGTCTAGAAGGTTCCTGGAATGTGTGGAAAATAACTTCCTGATGCAGCTGGTAAGAAAGCATAACAGAGGAGGTGCCCCACTAGACCTCCTGCTCACAGAGAAAGACTGGTGGGAGATGTGGAGGCTGGGAGCTGTCTTGGGCGGAGCGATCACAAAATGGTAGAGTTCTCAATTCTTGGTGAAGTCAGGAGTGCGTCCAGCTAAACTGCTACCTTGAACTTTCGGAGGATGGTCTTTGAACTATTTAGGACCCTGATAAGGAGGGTTCCTTGGGATTCAGTCCTAAAGCGTGAAGGGGTCCAGGAAGTCTGGTCACTCCTCATGAAATAAATCTTAGAGGTGCAGGAGCAAGCTGTCTCTCTGTGCCATTAGATGAGCCAGAGGGGAAGAAGACCCGCGTGGATAAACAGGGAATACTTGCTGAGAATCCAGGAGAAAAAGAGAATCCACCTCCTGTGGAAGAAGGGATAGACAATTCAGGGAGAGTACACAGAAGCTGCTAGAATATGCAGGAAAAAATTTAGAAAGGCTGAAGTCCAGCTTGAACTCAACCTGGCCACTGTAGTAGAAGAGAACAAAAATTTTTTTACAAATATATTAACAGTAAGAGGAGGGCTAAGGACAATCTCCAGCTTTTACTGGATGTGGTAGGGAACATGAATGCTGAGGATAAGGATAAGGCTGAGGTTCTCGATGCCTTCTTTATGTCTGTCTTTAAAAGACAGGCCCATTATCCTCTGGGCATACTCTATCCCCTGACCTAGAAGTCTGGGATGGGGAACAGAATAAACCTCCCATGATTCAGATGGGGACAGTTAGAGACCTACTACTCCGTCTGGACTGTCACAAGTCCATGGGGCCAGATGGGATCCACCCAAGAGTTCTGAGGGAGCTGGTGGAGGTGATAGCCAAGCCGCTTTCCATCATACATCAGTGTTACTGGTGAACCAGAAAGGTCCCAGAGGATTGGAGGTTTGCCAGTGTGACTCTCCTCTAGAAGAAGAGTCATAAAGAGAATACAGGGAACTACAGGCCTGTCAACCTGACCTTGGTGCCAGGGAAGGTTATGGAGCAGACCATCTCGAGGGCGATCACACAGCATGTGCAGGACAACTGGGGGATCAGGCCCAGCTGGCATGGGCTCATGAATGGCAGTTCCTGATTGACCAACATGATCTCCTTCTATGATCAAGTGACCTGCTTGATGGATGAGGGAAAGGCTGTTGATGTAGTCTACCTAGACTTCAGCAAAGCTTTTGACACTGTCTCCCACAGTATTCTCCTGGGGAATCTGGCAGCCTGTGATTTGGACAGGTACACGCTTTGCTGAGAGGAAGTGTCAATCTGCCTGAGGATAGGAAGGCCCTGGAGAGGAACCTGGACAGGATGGATCATTGAGCTAAAGCAAACAGGATGAAGTTTAACAAGACCAGGTGCTGGGTCCTGGTCTATGGTCACAAAGTACATACATGTAGATGTGATACTAAGGTACATGGTTTAGTGGGTAATATTGGTAGAAGGTAGGTGGTTGGACTGGATATTCTTGGATGTCTTTTCCAACCTTAATGATGCTATGATATTGACAAATTTTTAGTGATCAAGATGTTCTCTAAACTCAAACTCTTTCTTGGGGAATAATTAGAACTCAGAGGAAGCAAGAAAAGCGTTGAAAATATAAGGGATTAAAAGTACTAGATTTTTTTGGTATGGTTTGTGTTGTTCATAGAACCGTTAGGGCTACTTGTCTGAGGAACCTTTGAAAATACTTAAAAAGTATCCACTGATCTTAATAAGGACCTGATCTGTTGGCTGTTTGTGGCTGGGAGGCTTCACCAAAAGTCTGTTACCTGCTGGTAGAAGGATCTGTTACCTTCTGCCGGCCACCTCCAAAAAGACTGCAGAAAATTATTTTCTACCCCAAACAGATCATATGTCTTCTTTCCCTCCTATGTCCTGATGCATTCACAGTTTGATTCTCTGTCTTAGGCAAGAGAAGCCAGGAGTCACAAAGCAACAGAAAGACTTATTTTATCATCGCTATGTGCATACACTTCACGAAATTTTAATTTTCTCTGTGAAATTTTAATAACATGAGAGTATAACTATCGCTTGCCTTCCTACAGATGGAGAAGCCAAACTTCATGTCGGAAAGAGTGCTTTTCACCGTCTTTGTTTTGGGAAGGAGGAGGGCATGGAGGCATGTGAGCTGCTTTCCACAGAGCTGGAGAATGAAGAGTTGTGTGAATCAGGAATGAGGCAGTCCCTAGTAGAAGTGGAAGGAGAACGAGGAGCGAGAGGATGGTGCTCCAGAAAGCAGTGGGCACTAGTTTGGCACCTGAGACGTGGAGAAAGGAGAGTTCAAGCAAGCTACAAGTTGTGACCTCAGAATACTCAGATGTACTCAACATAGTTAACTTTGCACTTGGTCAAACCATTAGGAGATCTCAAAGTCCTCTTTCAGCAATAGGTTATCAAGAAGATCCCTTGAGATAGACCTCTGCAGACAGATTCACATCTTCACAGGTGACATGACTTAACCATGGGATTCCCAAAACATTCATCATGTATTTGCTGCCTTCACAAGTGTTTACTTTCCTATAAAGCTGAAACTGAGAAGGGTAGATAAAAAAATACTTTCTTGAATTAAGCTAGCCCAGCTCCTTCAGCTGAAGTGAGCTAGGAGGCAGCTCAGCCAGTACACGTGAGGGGAAGATGAGAGAAGCTGAGATTGGGCTGTGGGAAGCAAATTTGCAGCAGGGAAAAGTTAACACATGAGGCACTGTTTTGAAAAGGGAGCTTCTGGGGTAAAGAAATGCCTTTGCTGAGCATTGTCTAAATGACAAGAGATGTGAGCAGTGGGGAGCAGGTCACAGCCAGCCTGTGCTGATAAACTCTACTCAGAGGTGGGTGATCAGGAATTTCACCTTCAGCTACCTGATAATGGTTTCTGGGAAGCTGCTAAATCATCTCGTAATTTCCTGTAGCTTACAGGTGAAAGGTGTTGTACTGATTTTTGAGGCCCTGTCCTCTAACAGCTTTCCTGGAAAGAACAGGGAATTGAAATAAAACTAGCTTTTCGGAGTGGATTTATGCATAGATCAAGTCCTTTTAGTTTCTCATTGCTATCATTCTTATGTACCCAGATGGTGTACAGTCAGCTAGTACAAGACTTTTACCGTCTCTATGGTAAAATACTATGAAGCTGTGTGGGGTATATGATTTTTTTTTAAACATCAGTCCAAAAAAGTTCTTTATTGAGAACTTGCAAGTATTCCAGAAGAAAAATGAAAAATAATGAGTGTCCTCAGTGTTATGTTTCCATTCAGATTAACCTTCTGATAATCAGCAGAGCAGAATCACATCAGATTTCTCCAACCCTTTGCTTCTGGTATGGGATTGCTCCAGGGAGCATATGATTGCTCTCTTTTGCCAGTGTTTTCTTCAGCTGTACACTTAAGACTGATGGGATTTCCACCACCTTCTCTGGGAGTGATTCCATAGTACTTTTGTGACAAGTTGGCAGCATATTTAACTGCAGTGTTTGGAAGACACCTACTTTTGACCACAAATTCCTCATACTGTAGCTTATTTATTGGTCAACAAATGATAGCAATTTTGGTCACTATGGATCTGGGAGGAATTAAAACCATTAGAAAATAAAATCTCCATATCCTAAAGTAATTCACAGGTCCTTCAGTCTCATCACTATTCAAATGAAAAACAATGAGTGAAATGGTAATGAGTAATGATCATATTAATATATATGAAATTTAAACCTAGTGTCAGTTTCAGAAAGACGCTTATCTGCAACTAAGTAATAGTGCATTACCTGAGATGTTTTAGAAGACACAAAAATAGATGAAAAATGTCAAAACTTGTTGGTAGCAATGGATATTAACTTGTTTTCTCAATTTTCCTTGGAATATTCTGGTTCATGGATGTGCAAACTAATTGATAATTAGGGAACTTGAACAAAATGTCCCTATTCGTAAATCAAAATTATTCAAGACAAATATTAATTGCAAATGTAGCCTTCTTTTCTATTCATGAATATATTTGTTATACATAAATATTCATTGAATAGTTTATGAAAACAAATTTTATTCTGTGGTTTGCATGTAAGATGACCATTTATCTATATAGTCTCTATCCGTGCATCACGACTTATCAATGATTCACACAGGTATAGTCTCTTCTCCCTCAAAGTGAGATTGTGACTTTAGAAACAAAATAATATGGAGTGAAGTATAGAGATAATTGCAGCATTTGCATCTTTTACAGAAAAGAATCACATGCACTAACATTTAGAAAAGTATGGAGATTCGCGATTATCATGACAAATAACCACAGCTGTGTGAGGATTTATAGACATGACATATTACAAAAGCAAAAATAGCAGGAAACTCTACTTATTTCTTTTATTCACGAAAGTATTCTTGAATCACAGCATAATCGTAAATGCCCATTCTCACAATGATACAATTTCCCTTTTGAATCTTGAACAAATGAACAGCATTAATTGTAGCTGCTTGTCTGCTTCCAAAAACTGTTGGACAAGATAATATCCATGCTTTGTGTTCACAGAAATAGACTCTGGTCCGTACCTCCTGTCCTTTCCCTGTCTTCCTTCCTCTTTTTTATTTTCTGAGGAAAATGAATGTGAGTCAAGCTCCTCCTTCCATTTTTATTGCTGAGGGCCATTCCCTCATCAACAGCTCTGCACCTTTTAACCTTCATGATGTAGTGTTGATGGAGCTGCCACTTAAAAACAAATTCTGTTTGGCCATCGGGGAGCTTCCTGCAGCAGTGCAGATGACAGTGTCTTTTGCAGGAGGCTGCTTTTGAAATGGCTGTTTCTGGGGAAGTCCTTGTTGTCTGGTATCTAACAGTGGTTGGGTTCAAATGTGAAATCCCTGGGCTCATTCTGGATTCCTTGCATGTAGGAGCTGCAGCCACTGGAGTGCTTGGGAGAGAGGAAAAGTGAAGGAAGGAAACTCTCACTTGGCATAACGCCTTGTTTATCCAGCCTCGTGGAACAAACAAGCAAACAAAAAGCCCTGTCCAAAACAAGCCCCACTGTGTAACCCTCTGTGTGCACTTGGAGTGTGGAATATTGGTTGGCTTCGAGCTCACTGATTTGAGGCAAGAAATTATAGGAATGTCTTGGACAGCGGATCTTTCTCTAGTACACTAATTATTCTTACTGAACTGGCTATGGTGGGGGACTTAATGCTGTTTATTTCATTATCTTTCTCTTCTAGCACAACGGCTCTCTGAACAGGTGGAGGGGATTTTATCCAGCACATCTTTGGTTGTTAGCCAGCACATTCTTGCTCCTCCAGACATGAAAATATTTACATATTAGCATTAGGAAATAACATCTTTCACTTTTTTTTTCTTAATTTGTAAAATGGCATACTAACAGTTTATCAGATACTCTTTTCCAGCAGCAATTAGTACAGAAAATAACACCTCCACCTTGCATTCAGTGCCCCTAGCTAACAGCAGTATTTTTGTGTTAACTCTTTGTCACTGGGAGTTGATTTTTCCCAGCACAGCACCCAAGTGCAAAATGCATTAGCGCAAATGTCTGAACTCCAAACCCATCTGGCATTAGGAGCTATAAAGTATTGCAGTATTTGTCTACAGTAGATTTTAACAGACTTTCTGGACAATATCACTTAAGAAACATTGTTGTGCAATGGAATTAATTAACATAGGTAACATGCACAACATAAATTTTTATTGTTTCTTATATGCTATAAAATTTCCGAGACAGAAGCACCTGGTAAAGCCATATCGTCTGAGTGGGCATGGCATTAGGAAGGCCTCGATGGGAGCAGATGGAAAGTCTGATGTTGAAATAAGAACAGATGGGAAGTCTGAAGGTGAAATTTGAACTTGGGTATTTCAAAGTTCACATGGCAGAACATGAAATCCCATTAAACAAGTTCCAATAAAGAGTTAAACTGACAGGGTCTGCGCTGCCCTCCCTCCTTCTGGATTTCCAGTGCCACGGAGCTGTTGGTGATGTTCACGGCAGCAGTGACAAAAGCACTCTGCTTAAGCCTGCACCCTTCAAAAGGATTTTTCAACATTCATCTTCTACTTGGATTTTTATGGAGGTGTTCATACTATAAACATGGAAAAGCATTTGCAGTTTCATATGGAGCTGATGGCTCTCCCTTATAACTTCACTCTTTGTTGAGACAACAATGCAGCCACAGAAAGTCATTCTGGTGGGGAGGCTGCAATGTGCAGCTGGTAGCAGCACATCAAGGGTTCCATGGGGCTGCAGAAGACAGCACTGAGCCTCATCCGTGGCTTCACTGACAAAATAGTCCTGCTCCTGTTAGCACAATTCTGTGCCGCATGCAGTTGGCTTCTTTTAATGTGCACAGCTTCTTGGAAAAACTTTTCCCCTACCACTTCTCCACCAGAAATTATCTGTTGCACTGCTAACAGAGAAATGTAGAAACAAATATGATTGCTACCCATACATTAGAGGCAAAACTACAAGGAGGAAAAGACTTCACTGGGTCTGTTCCTTGATGCTTGCTGAAGCTTATTAACACTTCACAGGGGATTTGGTGAAAGATTTTTGTTTCAGAGTGAATTTGCCTCAGTTTGGTGGGGTTTAGTAGGGACTGAGTTTGTGTGTGCAACCTTGCAAGGACAATGTTAGCCAGTGGGGTGAAATGAGAGATAAGAGCCTGATGTTTCTTCTAAACCAGGATGCTTTGTATGCAATTGTTACTTTAAAAACCTGTCAAGCCCTGATAGATGAGTGTCAGCAGAGATCCTAATTCATATCCACCACTGGTTGTACAATGCAAAAACTGCACCTCGCTCTGGATTTGCAGATTCAAGGTGCTTTTCACATTTAGATGAATGGCCCTTTTGAGATGCTGATATGGGCAAGAAAATTTAGTCACTGGTTCTAAAATACTTCTGTAATTTTTTTAATGCCTGCCATAGCAGAATGGCAAGTATTCTATCAGTTTCAGCATTGGATAGATCACATAGAAAGGAGATGCCCATCTACAACATGACAAGCTCCCAGGACACTTATCTCACACATGTGGCCAACAAGATAGAATCATAGAAGCGTGGAATGATTTGGGTTGGAAGGGACCTCAAAGATCATCCAGTTCCAACCATCCTGCTGTGGACAGGGCTGTGACTTACCAGATCAGGCTGCCCAGGGTCCCATCCAACCTGGTCTTGAGTACCTCCAGGGATGAGGTATCCACAGCTTCTCTGGGCAGCCTTTGCCAGTGCCTCTCCTCCTCCTCGCTGAAAAATTTCTCTCTGGCATCTAATCTAAATCTCCACTCTTTTTGTTTCAAACCAGTCCCCCTTGTCCTATCACTATCAGACTGTGTAAAAATTTGATTTCCCTCTTGCTTGTAAGCTCCCTTCAAGTATTAGAATGCCACAGTGAGGTCTCCCCAGAGCATTCTTTCCTCCAGACTGAACAATCCCAGCTCCCTCAGCCTGTCTTTGTAGGAGAGGTGCTCCAGCCCTCTGATCATCCTCGTGGTCCTTCTCTGGACCCATTCCAACAGCTCCACATCCCTCCTGTACTGGGGGCTTCAGACCTGGACACAGTACTTCAGATGGGACGCCACAAAGACAGAGCAGAGGAGGACATTCTCCTCCTCTCCCTGCTGACCACCTCTGTTTTGATGCAGCTCAAGATACTGCTGGCCTTTAGGAAGGGTTGTCTGTGCTGCTGCAGCCTAGGTGTTGAATTCATGGTGGGCTTCCAAGGCCTTGCAAAGTGATGCCTTCCTCCATCCAAACCGCACTCTATGCCACCATTTTCATGTTGTTCTCTCTGGGGCTGGGCTGCTTTACCTGGGTCTTGAGGATGGATCCGCACATTCTGAAATTCTGGGAAGCTGTTGAGTAATGGCCTGAAAAATGACAGGCTTCCACATGTCCCTACTGTACTCGAGGAAGTGCATTCCCTGTGATGAATGGCCTCTCTGCTGTGCACAATGCCTTTTAAGATTTTTTTCCCCGCTGTAAGCCAAACCAAAGAATGTTTCCAGTTTCTCAGGCTCTATTTACCTTCCCTCTCATTAGCGGAGGCTCTCTCCCTCGCTTTCTGATGATCGTGCACATACTTCAACACTTCTGACTGTTCTCAGCTGCTACCGCTGTGTTCCAGAAAGCTGACACGTGGGAACGCATCACCTCGCAGCCAGAGCGCAGCTGCCCGCTGTTGACCGCTTCGCAGGCCCGGGGGACCCAGGTGGAAGTACAGCCCCGAGGGCTTCAGATGAGCCCTTCTCCTCCTCCACCAGCCCTGGATCTGCTGCAGGATTTTGTCCAGTGGAGGCTGGCTGCAGGGGGAAGCAGCCTGATGAGGGCTGAGCTTTTCAGCCCTGCACCATCAGACCTCCGGCGAGCAGCGTGCTGCAACTCCTGGCCTAGCACTCAGCTGCTCAGAGCTATCCAGTCCTCAAGGTTGTGATCTTGTTTTTTTTTTTCCTTTTCACTATAACCGTTCCCTGATGACAAAGTAATATATTTTTAGCATAGTTCAAGTATAAGATGCTAAAATTATACTATCTCTCAGAAGTGTTGCCTCATAAATACAGATTCTGTTTTCATGGACACTGGAGTGTGTGTTTCACAAAGTATCATAAACAATTTATTTTGTAATGAAATAGCCCAGTAAATCATCTCTGGTTTCAGACTGTGCTCGTGGCTGTGCTGAGAACGTTTTGGTGTGGTCTGCAAGCCAGAGCTGTGGAATGTCTCCCTCCCTCCTCCCGTCCCTTGCTCATTCCTTGAAAAGCTGAAATTATTTGAGAAAAATGTGAAACTTAGCAGCTGAACACAGGGAGGTCCAAGAGTATGTGAGATGAAGCAACTCTCCGTGCTGGAAACAATCAATTACATTTAGCACTTACCACCTATCTACTTTTTTAGTGTCATTGAATCTAGTAAACAGATGCAGCAGTTCACCTCAGGTAGGAGCCACCTGCACGTCACCTTGATTACAGTGAGGGGACATTGTAGGGTCATGACCTGAGCACTGACATTGGGTGACACTAAGAGGGTATCAGTGGTGAGATGACATTTTGTAGGCACTGCTCCCATTAATTCATGGGCGTCTATGACTGTTTTCATCACAGAATCATCACAGAATTGTTTGAGTTAGAAGGGTGCAAGGTCATGAACAGGGACACCTACTGCTCGATCAGGTGCTCTGTCCACCCTGACCTTGAGTAATCCCAGGGATGGGGCACCCACCACATATCTGGGCAACCTGTGCCAGTGCCTCACCACCTTTATTGTAAAAAAACTTCTTTCTTAAATCCAGTCAAATCTCCCCTCTTTTAGTCTTAATCCATTTCTCCTTGCCCTGTCCCCACACACCTGGCTGAAGAATTGGTCCCCCTTCTTTCTTACAGCCCCACTTTAGGTACTGAAAGGCCTGATGCTGCATAGACACAGTTAACTTTTTTGCACAAGAGTTCCTGCGGTTATATATGTGCTTATGTGCCACAGAGACCCACAGTGCATCACAGGATGTGCCTGAAATATGATTTACTCAGTCAAGGATGATTTCACCCTCACAGTCTGAAAATAAAAAGATTTACTGAATTAGGATGGAAGTTTTCAAATTGTAGCGACAACACGCTGAAATTTAACCGAGTGAAATAAATACAGTAAGAATTAAAAGTACATATGCAAGAACACGCTTCCACTGAAAAATGATTCCTCCTTATTTCTTTCCTCTGACTCTGTAGGGAGATATGGCTGAAGTCCCTTGCTTTGTGAAAATCACAGTAAAATGGTAAGTTTGGTGTCCTTCCTGCTTATTTCTGTTTCAGCATTCAATTTATCTCATCGTAACTCTGTGTGGTTACCTATGGCTCATTTATTTGCTCTTCAGGGACAAATTCTAATCCCAAAAGAGCTCAGCTGACAAATCTGCTGTCACAATTAGTGAAGCTAGGACTTCATCCACAGCACACACATTTCCCCACTGCCAATGATTGTCAGAAGTAGTTCAACCTTTGCAGTCATCCGGATTTTCAGTTCTGTTTTTCTCCTTCAGTCTAGTGGCTGATCTGACAAATACACATAGAAACAACCTGCATTTTGTTCAGAGGTAAGACAGTGAGTTTCCTGCCACAGTGCTCTAATTTGTTTTTTGTCCTTTAGCCTTACCTATGGAAGAGTTAAGGTGTGGTGGTGCCTTTCACACTGTCACTGCTCAGTGCTTCCAAATACAGATGTGCTGTGTGCAGTAAGACATCAGCTGGGTAGATGTGCCTTTTTCTTTTCTGTGTTGATCCTCAACTTTCCAATGACTTATGAAAGAACAAGGTGGGCAAGAGCCAAACACCTATCTCCTAGTTCAATTGCTAAAGCACCTTTCCATACTCTTCCTTACCAGCTTCATATCTCCTGTGCTTTACTGCATGCAGTCACAGCTTTGCCTGTGGCTTCAGCATCAGCTTCTCAGGTGCGATACTGGTTTTAAACAGTGTAAAATGACTGCTACATTGCCAAGGAGAATGTGTGATTCATACAAGTGTTATTTCCAAGTAGAACTACAGAGTACTCAGGATAAAATACATCATCGTCATCTTTTCTCACTAACTTATTTATAGTGCGATAATTAAGAATAGTTTATCTGAAATACTTAGGAATTCACATATTTGTAAGTGCGTAGAACAGGTCAAGTACTTGCTCACAAAATGGCTGTTCTTAACACAACTGCAAAAAAATAGGATCTCTCTGCTGTTTGGGGGAAAGAACTTTTAAAACAATAGCAGTCAGGTTTGGAATGAAGAGAAAAGGATGAGTGTAGGAGCACAATGATGTTGATAGCGGGCAGCTGGTAGATTCTCTGGAAGATAACCAGTAAGCTCTGACATTACTCCAAGTAGCATAATGAGAATTGATCCAAGAACTATTCGGACAACTCTCGTGGCATGATTACACTTAAGTTGAACTCTTTTTCCTGTTTTGACTATTTTAAATGTTTCAGTGTTGCTGTTACATTCCCTGTGAAGATCTCTCACATATGCTGGCTTGGCCCATTTGGGCTATTTTTTTCAAGGTTAGTTTGCTTTTCAGACCCTCCTTTCTGTCCTTTCCTGACATAATGTGGATTTTAGAATTGGCAATACACATCGCTGATGTCTGTTTAATGCTGCTAGGCCTGGCTTGTCTTAGCAGGTGTTGGGGTCAGGACAGGTGTTGGGAGAAAATGGATGAGGAGAGTAAATGCTTTGCCAAGTCTGAGGAGCAGATGTGCCACCTCAGGCTTGGGAAGTTCTTCACGGTTTTGCACCTAGATTTTTCTAGGACTCTCGATTACTAAGTAAGTTTATTTTAAGATTTAAATGTTCAAGAAAGCTTTATTGACTGCTGTGGAAAAGAAAAGCAAAAGCAAGGTAATCTCAAAAGTATATAAAAATTTCAAGTAGCAGGGGCATATAACAGAAAGCACACTTGCAAAAATGGCTATTCCAAACAGAACACATATTTGCAAGAGTGGCTATTCCAAATCAGGGGGGAAATGAGGAGAATTTAGGTTTACTTTGGTTAAATACAGTTTAACAGAAGTTCTGTATATTCTCTAAGCATATGTTACTGTCCTACTAAAATGTGTTGATAGTAAATAATTTTAAGAACAAGTTCAGTTTATTGAACTATAAAGATCTGACAGCACTTCACAGATCTGATAAAACCACAATACTGCTTGAAGGTAAAGCAAAAATGCCAAAAAAAGAAAAAAATTAGTGACACATAAACTGTGGTGAGGAATATATATTTCAATGATGATGACATTGCAGTTTATAAAAAGCATTGAGAATGTGCCAGAAATGGGATAAATATGAACATAAATCCTGTGCTGACGTTGTAGGTCCATGACAAAACATGGATTGTATTATTTTTTTTTTGTCTAAGATTCCTAGGAACTAACTTCATGTTCTTTCTTCTTCACAGTTCATTCAAACCACCTGCAAACTGTTGAACTGAAGAAAAGGAAGGAGAAGAGTAATACCATACAAGGTTTTTAAGAACTACCGAGGTACCATTTCTGTCTCGCTAAGACGTCCACAAGCATCTCCACGTTGGGATGGGAGAAAATGAAATGAAAGCCCAAATCTCACGTGGGGATCTAAAAACTTTTTGTTTAGAAGGTGATTACCTTAGGAAGTTCAAACTAGCTCATCCAGTCTCCCAGGAGAGTGCTCTGAGCACCAGTCTGTACTCAGGGCAAATGTCCTTCAGGAGGACATTAAAGAAAATAATGTCCTCCATGTTTTCTGTGCAGACTGGTCTTCTCTGTCTGGAGTTACTGGCTCCATTACAAGTGGGTCAGCAAACAAACGATGTAGCTCTTCAGCCTTACAGCTAGTGACGTCACTGCTCCCCAGATTTCTGGCTTTCATATCTGACATCTGACAACTGATTAATGTAAAACATATCAAAGACTAATCAACAAAATCCTTAACTCCTACCTTGCTGAAATTCCTATGTGTTAGGCTTCTTGTGATTTACAGGGTTTAGGACTAGAAGAAGCAACCAGGAATCTAGTCTGATCTCTTGTATATTTGAATCAGCTAATCATATCTTGAACCATACTTCTTCTTTTACCTATGACACATGATTTTCCATTTAAAACAAAAGGATAGCTGTTCTTGGGCAAATGGAAATTTCAGCCAAGTCAAGGAGGCTTCGAGATAGAGGACAGAGGAAAGATAAAAGATTATTCTTTCTCTGTAATTACCTTCCAATTAACAGAAACCTGCAGCTTAGATGTTACAGCTTCATATTTCAATAGAAGTTCAGAGACTTATTAAAATACATTTTCTTTCAGTAGATCCTGGTTTATTGAACGGATGGATTGCTCTAAATGAATGTCTACTTCCTGTCATGTTATATTGTTTCACTAATCTCTAAATTAGCAGGATTTTTTTTCTTATTACTCTTGATTAATGATGTTGAATGATGTAAGATATAGTGGCAGTTCTTAAAGAAGCCCACTGAGAACACACCCTTTCACTGAAATTTCCCTGTCAATATTCAAGAATTGTCATTTAGCTGTTCGTAGATTCATCAAACAGGCATTCTATAGATAACAAAATATCATTTCTAATCACAGTATCATGTCCTAATATTTTAAATGACTAAAAAATCATCCCAAGTAAGTAAATTCTCAAGTCTTCTTTTGCTACTTGAATTTGTAATCTGAAAGACTGCAACCTGGTTTTGTTTAACAGCACCTACTTGATTGCCATGAATTAATTTTGAAGTACGCTCTACCTTTCCATTGTTTTGCTTGGAAAAAAAATTTAAACTAATGAATTGGTAGTTATCTAGAATTCAGTTCATCTATTTAATTATTTATTCAAACCATATGTCCCCCACTCTTTTCAAATTTCATCATCATTTTCAGGTTCAATTGAAATTGTTGTCACTGGCACAAAGATCTCAACAGCTAACTCTTCTAGGACTCTCACTAGAAAGTTAGAATCATAGAATTGTCTGAGTTTGAAGGAACTCTTAAATGTCATCTGGTCCAAGCCCCCTGCCATGAACAGGGACACCTACAGCTAGATCAGGTTGCTCAGAGTCCCATCCAGCCTGACCCTGAATGTCTCCAGGGATGGGGCATCCACCTCCTCTCTGGACAATGCGTTTCAGTGTTTCACTACCTTTATTAAAAAAATAAAATGCTATATAAGCATAATTCCTTTAAAATATTTCACTAAAGTAGATGTTTTCCTTTGAGCTGATGTAGTCCAGAGTTGCCTTTGGAGTTTTGGAGTAGTCATTCTGAAGCATCAGATATATTTTATTCTTTGGGACTGTCCTTTGTTTGAGTACTCTGAATGCAATGAGGTCATGATCATTGGTTCCTAGGCAACGAACAACTTCTACTCCAGTGATTAATTCATCATTATCCATTACGTGAAGTCCAAAGCAAAGTAACCTTCTGTGTCAGAAACTTATGATTTATAATTATTAGAAAGCCTATGACATTCGGTTAGTGTGAGACTTTTGAGTACATCTTCCAAATTGAAGTTGCTTTCTGTAACAGTTATTTGTTTCTCATGCTTTATCTGTATTGCAGATATTAATATTTTTTTTTCTGACAGGAAAATAAGATAATATTAATCCACTTTCTTTGAAATACTTTCTTGGCTTTATATTTAATAAGGCAAAGATCTTATATACATATTTGCAAGTATGAACTATGTATTCAAAGACAAAAAAAGACAAAAATTTTGTGAGATATTTTGCATTTATATAGCACCTTCAACTTACCATCCTAAATTGACTTTAAAAATGAATTGCTAGAAAGGTATGCCAGTCACCACAATTTCTTGCCTCACTAAAGTACTGAGATAGAGAAAATGATATTAGCTTCATTTCTTGCATGTGGGGAAATTGGAGGGCAAAGTGTTTAAATTCACCAAGTGAAATGTGGGCATCTCATCCACACTGAAGTGCCCTTGTGGTCTCATTTTCAGAGTTTGGTGAGCATCAGCACAATCTCATTAGAGTAACTTATCAAGGTCACACAGGAGTCCTGTGCTAGAGCTAGCCTTGACTCCCTAATTTCAATGAAGTATGAAAACAAAATTAAGGATTTTTTTTTTAAATTAGTTAGGGATATGGCCCCCACTTTCAATTTTATCAGATTCATACAATTTCATTTCTACTATCTGTAATGAGCTAACCGCCACATCCTGCTGCTTCACAGTTCCCCTATCTAGCACCAGTCAAAGCATGGAAAATCGAAGTTTCAAAAAACCTCTTTGAGGTTGCTGCTTGTTGTATTGCTGGTTTGCTCCAGTGATGGGCTGCTCACCCTCTTCTCAGAGCAGCCCGGGGTATTTGCAGCCTTGTCCCACTGGCAAGAGGGTTTGGAAGGTCTGTGGGCAGCTGCAGGACAGAGCACTGGAGAGGGATTTTAATGAAGCAGTGTGAAAATGGAGAGCAAATGCAAAATTCTGTACTGGAGAAAAAAGAAAGGAATGGCAGGAGGCAAAGCAAAATGATGATAATTATTCCACTTAGATGAAAAGTCCTGTGACCCAGCCCCGTGAAGCCTGCTACCTTACTGCTGTGTGCAGCAGAGGTTTTGTCTTTATAGGGCTGTAGAGTGATGGGAATAGTGGCATTAAGTGCTGAGCCACCAGGCGGGCAGGAGAGCTGAAATGAAAAAGTTATGTTTAGCATGAGTTCACTGGAACATGACCCCGATCTGCACAGGATTTCTTTCTTTCTTTCTTTGTCATTTTTTGCTAAGTGCCAGGCGAGTTCTGGGTCAGATTCCTGATATGAGTGAAAAGAAGCAGAGTGATATACAAATTTTGGGAGATCAATTCCCTAAGGAACAGGGCTGAAGAAATGGCACTGCTCTGCTTACCTCCTCCCCTGCTCCAACACTCACCTGGGAAGGAGAGATGGGGGCAAGAATCAGACGACATCTCTACACAAATTGAAAAGTCTGGCTCACTGTATCCTGTCTGGGGTAGACACTTAACTGCCTACCTTTCATTCACCATCACCTTTAATTAAGTTCCCTTAAGGGTCATCATGAGCGCAGGAGCTGGGCTTTTTTGTTCTCCGCTCTTTTTCAAAGTGAACTGACACACTAGCCAGATTTTCCGAAGCAACTACTCCCTTTTGAATCAGATTTTCCACCAGATGAAAGTGTGGAAGGAAAAAGAGGGTGAATGCATTTTTTTATTTTTTATTTTTAAAGCTGTACAACTTTAAATTATGCCCATTCCCGCTCTGACTATAAAGGAGCTGAGGCTGCACCTTTCCTTTAAGGTGTGCTAGGTGAGAACTTTCCCCTGTGCTCCCACAGCTCCACTTACAGGGCTGAGCTCAGTCTGGCCTCACTGTGATGTAAGCCCAGCACCAGCCCGCTGCTGGCCTGCACAGCAGAATTGCTTGGGGGGAAACAGTTTCCCTGAATTTTCTTCATGGGCTACTCAGTTATAGGGCCGGCATGGGCCCCTCTGTGTGTGCCGTAGTGTGCACTGGCTAAAGGACTCTCACCTCAACAGGAGAGCCCTGTGCAGCCCTGTGTGTGATATCTCATACTCCTCTGCAGTCCTAGGCAGGACATGTTGGTGCATTTACTCCCAAGAGATCGGTGTTCCAGGTTGCACTTTCAAGCTGCAATAGGCATAGAAGTGTTTTCTGACTGATAGAGTAGCTCCCAAAGAGTTTGTCTGAGAATGTGAGGAAAGCTCGGGACAGTATGCTGTTTCCTGGAAGTCCTTCTCCTTGCTGTAGCTCTGACAACCTGAGCAGATGTATAGAAAAGACAACATGGTATCTTGTCGACATGCAGGAGACCAATGCTTTGTCACATCTGGAAAAGTAAACCTGCCCCAATGAGCTTTACTTTGTCGTCTTAAACTTAGGGATTCTCCTGAAATTGAAAATGCATCTTCTCTATAGCTTGCAACACTGGGAATAGGAGACAGTTGTCAAAATATAGGCCTCTAAGGACATTTTAGATGCTCTAAATTGTAGAAGCCACCCACACAGAGCTGGTAGAAAGGACTTTAGGATCTATGTGAGACCCACACACTTGTAAAACTACAACTGGAGGCCATACCAGATACTCTACATCGTCTCAAATGGCATGATAGGCCCCTGTTGCAGCTGCTGAATGCTTCCCTGGGAGTTCATGGCAGCCAAAGACTGAAAGATCCATGGGTTAGACATGGTAAGTAATGTCATTCATATGCTTTGTTTTGCATGTGTGTGATGCAACAAGAAGTAGGAAAGGCAAAGAGATGACTTGTAGCAACATCCATTCGGACATTCTCAACTTGACTTGTACAGTGCTCTAACATTTTAATTTTCCCAAATTTGGCTCTAAGATTGTCCAGATGACTATTACAAGACATCACCTGTGTGCAGTCATAATTACCTGGGGCAACTGTATTCATTTTAATATTAAGAGTCTCCCATATCGAACCTGCTCTAATTCTCCTCTTTTGTGGTAGAGTAGGGCATAAGCTCAAGTGAGGGTGATAAAAGGGTACTACAGGCATGGAATGATCTGGAAGCCTCACCATGAACAAGTCAAAGCACCATGTCTACCTTATTTGCCTTTTCTGACCCATACTGCTCGTGATCCCCTTCAACGTGGGGCTGAGTATAGAACTTCTTGAACTTTTCAAATAAAAATCCCATTCTATGTTAAAGAAAGCCCTGGGCACTTTGAATATTTTATTTTTCTGTTTTGGAGGTTGTCTGAAGAGGAAATAAATATTGAAACAGATCTTTCCCAGTACAAAATGTCTACCAAGTTGTTGTTTACAGCAACAGCTTGACAAGATCCAGTTCAAACTTGACCCACAGGGTTGGAAGTGCTGAGAAGGGGCACCTGACTAGCAGCCTTTGGGATGGAATTTCGTTGAAATTAGTCTTGTTTGTATTAAAAGCTCACTTGAACAGAGAGAAGGCCACCAGTTCAATAGCTCAGCAAATATGGTGCCAGGCTTGGTGAAGTGCAGATCAGAACAGAGATGAAACTGACAAGGGAGCAAGTGACTTTTGTTCTGGATAAGAACCATTTGCTAAATGATCTGCTTTGTTCCTTCACTTCTGAGGATAAAAAGTATTCCTGTCTAGAATAATCATGTTTGTCAGTGATGGAAGTTTGGGCTATGTCTTCAGTGGTTCCCCAGGGACAGTATGAAGGTTGGTATACACACACACACACACACACATATATTTATATACATGTATGCTAAGGAAGCTATCCTTGCATAAAGCACATAATTGTTTTTTCTCCTGGGCATATTTTTGTGGTCTTGGAAGCAATCCGTAGCTAAAATATTTTTAATGTTAGTGTTAGACAATGATGTTTTATGCAATCTAATAGGCAGCAAAACAAAATAAACTATGCTAAGGCACTTGAAAAGCAGGGAGGTGATATGTAAGAACAAGTATGGCTTCACCAAAGGCAAATCCTGCTTGAGCAACCTATTGGCCTTCTATGATGGTGTCATTGCATCAATGAACAAGGCAAGAGCCACTGATGTCATCTATCTGGACTTTCAACTCTAAGGATTCTATCATTTTATGAAAATAATTTTCGCAGTGAAGTGGAAGTGATAACTGGTTATAAATGTAGGACACATGGAAATTTCCTAGATTTCTTTCTTCTGCATTTTGCTGGCTTATGAGACCAACAGTCCTGAAGTATTTTTCAAGGTTTTCTGTATTTGATTGAACATAGATTGCAGTTTTTGGAGGTTCACTCAGTGCCAAACAATTAACACAATTGAGAGGAAAAAATTACAAAACCAAACCAAAAACCCACCAGAAGGATAAAAGTAATGGAGAAAAGTGTCTGCCTGCCTTCTCTGCAAACCACTTAGAAAGATTATTTCTGACCTGAAAACAGTTTATGATTGATCAGACTGGTACAGAGCTTGAGCCCAAAGGTTTTAATCAAAATTATTATTATTCTGACAGATTCCAAAGGAAATCCAGTACCTTAATTCTAAGCAAAGAAACCAGAAGAATTAATGTCATCAAGCACATAAAAATAGCCACAAAGCCTAATCTGGTTTTGACACAGTTTTTTGTCTCATATCTATTCTGAAAACTAGGAGTGGTAACAATTACTTGTTCAGAAGTGATCAGAAATAGATGTTCTGTATTCTCTTAAAGAAGACTCATGTTGAATAATCTCTTCATCTCTTATTTCTTGTTTACTGCACAGACTTCCATGTAGGAAAATGAGTTCTTCAGCCAAACCAGCCTTTTACTAATAGACTAATCAGTTGGTTTTTTTTTCTTCCAGAAATTGCATCTCCATACACAGATCCTTAAAGTATTTTATTGATCTTTCACATACAAAGACAAAGAATTGTAGAATCTGAAGGAAGAAGGAAGTAATTTGGAATTAACTGATGAGAAAAACACTGACAAGATCATACGGTTACACCTCCTAAGCCTTGCTACAGAGTATAGAATAAAACAGGCATTAAGTGTTACTTCCAGGGCCCCTGAGACTACAGTCATAAGAAGAAATCTTATTTATTTTTTTTTTACAAACACAATATTAGGAGTGCAAAGCAAAAAAATGCTTTGAAAACTTTGCTCTTTGTCAGCATTCCACACTGTGATGAGTCCCAAACCTTCCTACAGTTAAAAGAAGAAAGAAAGGAAAAAAAAAATAACATTACTTTCTAAAAATATGGCAGAAGAAATGCAGAGTGACATGGCTGTGGCATACTAATTGCAACTGCCATCAGAGGCAAATCATATGGAAAAGGCATACTGAATTCTCTACGTTGGTAGGCATGAGTCCTTTGCCTTTCCCCAGGTTTCTCTAGCTTAGAGTCCAGGCATTAGAAAACTTAGAATTGAGAGCATTTATAGACACTGATACTGTCATAGACAAACAAACTCACTTGTATCCTAAGTTGGCCATTGTTTAGTGATGGAACTTGGTAGGTCAGACTGGACTTGATGATCTTGAAGGTCTTTTCCAAGCTAGATGATTCCATGACTGTATGACAGATACTGAGAAGGAAATAGTCAAACTGATATGCCATACCTGGGCAAGTAATTCTCATGCAAAGCAAATGCATGTGGGAATACAAATGCCCATATTTTTTTTTCCAACTGCTGGTGAGCTCACCCCATGAAGCAGCCAGATTTATGACAGCACTTGATCTTTTTATCTTGACTGGTAGTTTGCAGATCCTTTAATTATGTACAAGTATCAGATTTTTCTGCAAGGTCTGAGAGCAGCAGTTATGGTTAATGGAAGATGTTAGCCTCAATTTTGCAAACTTCTTTGAAAGTGCTTTGAAAATCAGGTAAACAGCTGAGAAACACCCACTAAGTATACTGGTGTGATAATCTGTTGTTCATTCTGGCATTTTGGAAACTTATCCTGAAATCTCTTACTGTAGTTTCTCTCTGGAGAGATCTCTCCCGTATTCCACGGCTGGTTTGCCATACTGGTTTTCCTCATGAGTGTTTGCTTTGTCTGGCAGGGAGGAGGGGTATGTATGGCATAAAGATTATATCAGGGAATGCATAAAACTTATTTTCAGTTTTTTTTCTATACCAAAACCTGTTAGTAAGAGTCAACCTTTGCACGTATTATCAGGCTTTATGTTGTGTGTAGTGAAACAACGAAGTGCTGAGTCATTCATCTCCTGAAATTTTTGCAGATGTGCATTTCTGCCAAAGTAAAGCATTTTGAATTTTGCCTGACAGGAATCTTCCCCATCCACTCTGTCCTTTGCTTTCATTAACACAGGGCAGCAAAAGCATGGAGGATGGCAGAAGTATGATACAAAATAATCTGAGAGAGAGGTTTGGAGGAACACAGATAAGCAATAAGGTTAATCTGATTTAGAAAATAAGTTAGATAAATATAACCTGAAATCTAATAAGAAAATTGAAGTGAAATACTTAGAGCTCAGTTATGGTGAGCAAGGGAAATGAAAACAAGAGAAGAGATTAATTTTCAAAGCAGCCAGAAGATTTCTGGTTCTTCACCGCCTTCATTATCATCTGGAATATTGCCTGAGTTACTTCAATTAGAAAGCTGAGATTCTACACTGTTTCAAGCAATGAAGTGCCACTTCTGGTTTTTATTCTAAAAACAAATGTGATAATTAAAGACAATTAAGGGTTTGTCGGATGGAAGGACTTTGCTGGCCTGTAGAGGTTACTGTCCTCCATCTGTTAGTTGGAATCCCTCATTGGAGATGTGGTAACTGAGTGGGATACTTTACTACACTGCAGGAAGAAATAGGATCAGTTGATTGTGACTCACATGAACTCATGCTACTTTGCTTCACAATGGAATAACAGCATATGCACACTGAGCTACTGTGTCTCAGCTAACAAGGTTGAGAGCAGCCAGCTGGATTATGCCCCTCATATAATGCCACAGCCTGGGTGGTTAACAGTCATTGCACGTTTTATCTGCATAAACTCCATGGATTACGATTCTGGTCATATAGTCTGCAAAGATGTTTTAAGATTAGAGGTCACTGGGAAAGAACAAAATAATAAAGGGGTTGGTTTATAGATAGAGCAAATATAAACAGTACAAAAAAAAGAAAAGAAAGACTAGAGAGAGAGAGATAGATATAAATGTTTGAAAGGCGCAGAAGGAAGGAAGTAGTAAGATGTGTTTCACAGTACAAAGAGCCCCTGATAGGAGAGAGCTGCATAGATAGAGTTCTTATGTCTTGATTATTGCATAAACTGCAGAAAAACAGCTCTCAGTCAAGGATATAGATCCAGCTGTGCTTGATGTGATCCCGTATGTATCCTATGGTAGGTTACTCAGGTTTTTGCATTTCCAGCTCAGAACTTATCTGTTTCATGGGGAGCTGTTATGAAACTCAATTAACACTTGCAGAGTTTTTGGATGGCAGTTACTGCATAAATGTGAAGTATTATATAATGGGATGAAACTAAGGACAGAGAAGTCTGATTACCAGGAAAAAATTTCTACGTCATCCATTAGACTGCGGAGTAATGCTGAAGTGGATGACTCACTGCTTGAGTCAATTAAATCTGGGCTGGATGTGGCACCAGCAAATATAATGTAGGGCACAGCCTTATAGTAAGAAGGATATGGTACACATGACCTGATTTCTATGATCTTATGCTTGACTCTATAACCAACCAAGATTATATGAGCTCATATA